>PYAF01006024.1:568710-583376 GCA_007407185.1 Glycine tomentella | reverse complement strand
AATAATAAACAAAAAAAATTATAAATGAATTAATGATAATATAAGGTTAATTTTTAAAATTATCATTCTCTTTCATCTATTTATTATTTTTTCTTAATATATAAAACAACCTAGAATGACTATTATTTTGGGACGAAGGGAGTAGTAATTTTATCAAACTAACCTTATTACATTGAAAAACTAAAATAACCCTTATTAACAATATTAGTGGAAAAATAATTAATATTATATTGAAAAGCTAATAGTATACTTATTTTGAAATTATTTTTTCAAATACAGCACTTATTTTTATTTAAATATAAAATAATTTCTAGATAACAGTAAAGTTGAAAAAACATTATACTTTACTTTAGATTTTAAAAAAAAATTGGGAAAAGAAAAATGGTACTCTCTCAGCCAAATCTTTGAACTTAAAATTGATTTTTTAGTTCTTGTAATTTGAAAAACAAACTATTATAGTCCCTCTGCCAAAACATTGTCAAAAATAAATACTTTGAAAAGGAAAACACATATAGTAGGATATTTAATAATAAAAATGCAAAATCAAAGTGAACTTTCATGTAATCAAGTCAGTTAGCAGGGGTTAGACATTTGTTAGCTATATAAGTGAAATATCTAATGATGTTGGGATAAAGTTAAGAGACTATAACAATTTTCTCTCTCTTCAAATTACAGCACTAAAAGAATATCAATTTTAAATCTGGAGGACAAAAATATACTTATCCAAATTTAAGAAATTAAAAATATCTAAATTAAAAAAATAAATTACTCATATCTTATTTTATGAGAAGATGTAATATAGAATCCAAGGAACTTATCATGATTAATAATACCAAATAATTTTGAAAATCACAACAAGTCCGTGGTGCATGTATTCATGTGGAAGAGGTAATATCATGAATAGTTGATGTAGCTGGAAGTCATGTGCATGTATCTCTCTTGGACTTTGTTTGCATTATTGTAACTCTTTCACTAAGCTTTTGACACACCTTGTGCCAAGATTGATTTTCATCAAGTTTTTTATAATTTGCTTTTCAAATGAAAAAAAAAAAACCTAGAATAAGAATATTTTCTTGTGAATTAAGAGAAAGTTTTATAGGAAGAAAGTTTAATTTTATTTAAGATGAGACAAAAACAATATATTCATTTTCTCTTCGCATACTGCACATTTTTTATATTTCAAAACGCACAAAATTATGCTATTTTAAAAGAATTATTATAATCTTATTGAACTCAAATAAATTAAAATAAATTATATTTGACACAATTCCATATCTAATACTCTAATTCAAAATCAGTAGTTAAATTAAAATAATTTCACATCATGAAAAATTCATGTATGTGGCCAGTAATTTATTACAATTATTTAAAAAGCTTGAATGATGATAAATCTTGCATTTAATGCCTCAAATTCACATATCTAGCTATTACTTTGGTATCACAAGCAAGAGAATGGTATCATACGAGTGTGAATGGTATATAGCTTCTTCATATTGTGTTGACACTAATAACGCTGCAAAGAGCGTTATAATGTTTGGTGGACAACAAAATGCATCATTTTGACTTCTTGGTGTCAACGATGATAATAGAGACACGCCACTTCTAAATTTTCACCTAGAAGTTTTCTAAATTTCATAATTATTAAAAATGATTCCCAAATACTAAACAAAATAATTGCGCAATCTAATCTATAAATTTACATTATATTTTAATGATAATGGAACATAAAAATCCACTCATTCTTAATTACAATATTATCAAAACACTAAACCTCCTCCTAAATCATGTAATTAATTATCTAGAGTATAAATCAGTTAAATGAACATGTATGATTTATTATAAATTTATGATACGTAAATGTCTTTAATTTCTATGAATAAAAAAATCATATAATTAATTAAAATATATTTGATATCATTTTTCAATTTTCTCCTAACTTTAAAAGACAACTACTATCAAATGAAGGTTCTATGACCTTATGCAAAAGAAAACCCAATAATCTATTCCAATTAATTATAGAAACTATAATATTGGTATGACACTTACAAGTTACAAGAATATAAATAATACTATATTAATATATGTAACCAGTAACCACGTTAAAAAAAAAATACTTATTTTAAATTAAAAGTATATGTCTGCAAAGGTATGTTAAGATTCGAGCTAGGTTATATTTTACGGATTTTATATAGCAGTTGAGCAGTTAAATTCGTGATCCCTTTTCGAGGCATTACTTTTTGTATAGAGAAGTCCTCTTACTTCATGCCACTAGCCATAAATTTATTGAGACTATGTTAAACTTAATATTTTACACACTGGAGTTGATATTGTGTTACGAATTTTTCTTTTAATTAATTCGCGGGCACCCAACCGCTCCCTCCTCTTGTTATACAATATTTAGTTAATGATATTGCTAAGCATGTTTGCTTTCTTTTTCTTCACCTTTTATACATGAAAAGCTCAACTCAAAAACTTATACTTACCTCTTCCTATTTCACTCTGAGCAAAATCATGATGGTGTTTAGTTATCTTAGGATAAAATTTGAAAACTTGTTTTTGAAAATTCTAATATATATTTCTAAATTTAAAGTTGTTATAAAATGAAGAAAGAATTTGTGCATTTTTTAATTCAAGTTTGCAAACATAAGTTTAAATGAAAAATATGTTATAAACCCATCAGTTTTAATAAAAAATGAGTTTATTACTATATGATTTATATTTGGATATTTTTCCCCAAAAATACGTTAATAAAATAAAATTTAATTGATATTGCTTATGCAAATCAAAAGTGCGCATTGCTAATGGAAAATGCAACTTTTAAAAGCAAATTTGATGTTACTTTTGAGTTTTTTTTTTAAAGGATGTTACTGAGTTAGAACTTAGTTTATTTGCAAACTTTTTAGAATATATTTGTTTTGCATTTGAAAATACAGTGACACAATTTTCAATACAAAAATTCAAAGAATAAAAATAAAATAAATACAAAAATACAAATTTTAATTTGTTGACAAAATTATTTTTGCCTCAAACGTAATTTTACAACAGAAAATCAAATATGCACTTGATCATGTGAACAAAGTATTTTGAAGAGTAACTAAAAATAACAACAAACCAAGTTTACCGGGATCAAAAGTAAGTTAAAGTTGGTTTTATGGTTATTTAAACATGCTCTACAAACTCCTAATGTTTTAGTTTACAGTTCGTAAAAAGTTTGTGTGAGAAAAAGTTTTATCAAAATTTATCAGAGTGAAAGATTTACCAAAGTTTAGTTTGCTTAATTTTATAATCTTATTTGAATAATTTGATAAATCTCTCACTACATATTTATCCAAAAAATCTCCCACTATACTATGCCTTTTTTAGGCAAAAAATTACAGAACAATAATAATATAAAGATACTATTAAGAGAGGAAAAACTTAATCTAATACTACAATACATAAACTTAATTTTTTACTTCATATAACAATTTTACGGCCCAAATCTCCTGGCTTACAAGGTAGTAGTAAGTATTAAGTAGTAACTATTTAACATATGTATGTATTATTAAGTGGCTTGAAGAAATATCAGTCCAAAATTACTGTTCCAAATTAAACAAACCTACTTCAATATATAAAACTTGTGTGTGGGCTTTTACAAAATATTGAAGTTTGATTTACTTTTTTTTTAAATAAACTTTATATATAAATTGACACACACACACACACACACATATATATATATATATATATATATATACTTGATCATAAGTATTAAATGATTGTCATAGTTCTGAATTTATAAAGTGATTACGTTTAATGTATATAATTTGAAGAACAAATCTCTTTTCGTATGATATTTTTATGTATTTGGTTGTTCCTACTAATTAAAATACTCTAGTTCCACCTAACCAATCTTTCCAAATGGAGCAAATCTTAAGAACTTAAAAGGCTTTACAATTTTTTCACAATTTTTAAATAAATTATCTCGTGTCAGGGTTTGTTTGTGTAACCATTTGCCTTTACAGACAAACTTTGAAAATTAAAAACATCTAAATCCTTTATTTTGAGTTCAATTGACCGTGGATCATTAAATCTGTCTCAAAATTCATGTGATAACAAGTTATTAACAACTAAACATATACTCAATATTCTTTCATCGAAAACTGCATTAGAACTACTTAAACTTAAAAATTCCATAACCAATTTATATTGGAGATCCATAATTCAACATAGATATACTGTAACTAGTATGATTTATCAAATAATACTAGTATGTTAGTCCTGACGTTATTCATAATAAATATTTATTTTATATAACTAAAATTTATAATAAATATTTATTTTATATAACTAAATATATTAAATATTTAAATTATATTAACTAAAGAAAATTAATTAAATTAGTTGAATAAAGTACACAAATTATTATAAATTTATATTTATATTTATTATCATAAATAAAATGAAAAGATAAAATTTCACCCGTTAAGAATTTTATTCAGGAGTACGACGCAACTTCTCTCAGACACGCAGGAATCCCGCTGTCGTTGGAAACGTTATTGATATCCTTTCACTTGAGAGGATATTCGGTAGAATATTTATAATGGTGTTAATTTGAAGCCATATGCCTAGCGTTTATTTTCTTTCAGAACATTGATCCCAATCTTTCTTGCAAGTATCTGAAATAGATATCGCAACAAAATGACAAGAAGGGAAGAATCATGGACAAGTTGGTTGTGTGATTTGGTAATACACAGACAGCATATATTCATGTTTTAAACTATGCTTTTGTTTACAAAGGTTTTAAATAAACTCTACCCTTCCTATGTTTCGATGGCAAGGAACCTGAGGATTACAACAATTTCGTCAATCAATCTGACTCAAACGGGGTTGGTGGAATTTTCCCATCTAGCAAAGACTCTTCTTCCGCTTCTCAAACGGAAAACTCTAGCACCGTGAGCAATTCCTCGGAGGATGATAAAGTCTTTGGTGAGAGACCAGCCAAAACACTCAAGATTTGCACCTCAAACTCTGCTAACACGGAGTTTCTCTCACAGAAGAAGGATTCTTCTCCCTCCTACATTATTTTCTCTGACTATGTGAATCAATTGCAAGCACCAATGCTGAAGCCAAAAGGCAAGGTTGCGTGTCACGGGAAAAAGGGATCCTTGGAAAATCAAAGGAAGGAACACAGTGTTGAGGAAAACCAGAACTTTGGCTCTGTGTCCAAATCTCCTCACCAGGCTAAAGATCACATAATTGCTGAGAGAATGAGGAGAGAAAAGATTAGCCAGCAGTTCGTAGCTCTTTCAGCCCTTATTCCAGACCTCAAGAAGGTTCAGTTTTTTCTCTTTTTATTATCATTGCTGAATGATTAGTTAAGCAGATTCATGGTACTAATTATTTAAGGGGTGCAGATGGACAAAGCTTCGGTGCTTGGGGATGCTATAAAGCACGTGAAACAGCTCCAAGAGCAAGTGAAGCTACTGGAAGAGAAGAACAAAAGGAAACAGGTAGTGGAATCCGTGGTATATGTTAAGAAATCTAAGTTCTCAGCAGCAGAAGATGTCTGACACTTTTTCAATTTCTGGGGACGGAAACTCCCATGACATCTCAGAAACAAAAACAAATGAATCATTTCCCGAAGTTGAGGCCAGAGTGTCAGAGAAGCACGTGCTGATTCGAATTCACTGCGGGAAACAAAAGTGTCTGTTCATCAACATACTCAAAGAAATACAGAATCTTCACCTATCGGTGAACAGTAGCAGTATTTTCCTTTTCGGAACCTCCAAATCGAACATAACTATCGTAGCAGAGGTACAGTGTTACATTGCTGTCATTGTTTATTTACTATTACTGTAGTATTTATTTTAATTACCACTGCTATCTAGCTACTTAAAAAAATTAATAATGTTTGTAAGGGAATTAGTTTTCCATTTTGCTTTGTTGCATTATGTTCACTACTGTGGCTCTGATTTGGTTTGAAATTGTGCAGATGGATGAAGAGTTCAGCCTGAGCGTGAAGGAGCTGGCTAGAAATTAAACTACGAGTTGGACTCATGCAATTTATGTAGCTTACAGTTACAGCTGTATGCGGTTTTATTAGTCCTCACTTGAATGCATTACATTATGGTGTCAATAAATGTCCATCTTCTCAGCCGTAAGTTAGGGTTGTTGAGATAATTCCCACACGGAAAATTAAAAATAATTTGTTTCTAGATGAATGGATACAAGTTGGGGTTGTTGAGGTGATAATCCGCAACAATTAAAAGAGCTGAGGTTCATTGGAGTAGTACTATATTTATTTTCACATGGGTAGTGATCTTAACTGTTGTGTTAGGTCCAAACTTAATTATATTTATCCATAAGTAAAAGTTAAAAGTATTTAATTAAGCATTTTTAATTATATAAAAAGCAAATATGAAATGGTTTTATTTTTATATAATAATATATTTTTATTTATTGATAATTTTATTTTTACCTTTTTAATATGTGTTCCTTGAACATGTTTTGAAAAATAGTTAAATTATTTAAAGAGCTAAATAACAATAAAAATTTATTATTAAATTATATTAATTTTTGAATTCCTATTGATATACGCTAGTTTGGGTTTTGTTGAGCATTGCTTGAAGAGGAGTTTTCTTTCCCTTTCTTTTTCTTCTTTTCTAGATTTCTTTTATTTTTTTAATCACTACGATTTTTTCTTTACAATATTTACACGCCACAATATATAAATTTATTTTGACAAAGGACTGCATGGCTTAGTTTATGGTAGAGACAATTTTATTTATACAACTTCTACAACAAAAAGAGAGAAATAAGAGGGACATAGATAAGTGTAAAATGAGGTGAATGATGTGCGTGATAAAAAAATAGAGATTTTTTGTGCATTCAAAATCTCAACCATCTACCCAATCATAATGGACAAAAGGTTAAAAAAAGAGAAAATATTACATAAAATGTTGTGTAATTATGTTGTATGATAATAATTAATATTTCTTTTTAATTAGTTTTAATATAGGAGTTGCATTAAAATCATAGCATGTTTTCCATCAACACTCATCATTAATCAAAATAGGCAATTCAATGGTTAAGAATTAAAAAAATAATTATTAACAAATATTATTAATATACTCACATAATTTATCATGTATCTTATGGTACGTTTTAATATAGGAAGAAATTTCTTATTTATTTATTTATTCCTTAAGTATTCTCGAAGTACTTATATATTAGCATGCAAGACCGTCAGAATATAAATTTTCTACATTCATTTTATGGTTTAATTTGTATATTCATTCTGAGATGAAGTTCTACGTACGAGTCCGACGCTCCTACACAACCATGTCCTCCCTAGCTAGCGTAGATAATCCAACGCCTCCTCCGCATGTCAGCCCAATTAACTCAGCTGATAGTAGATTTTTTTTTTAATTTTTAAAAAAGGCTTTTATTTAAGAATTTAGAACATTTCCAATATTGATAGACAGAACCAAGCAAAAAACAAAATGGTGAAGGCATGAACAAAAAGACAGGACAAAGCAGACTATATCACGATGTACGACTAACAATTCAGATTTCAGATTATACCCAAAAAATTGGCAGGTATGTTGTTTTATTTGTTACCCTCCATTCAGAAGCATAAAAAGAAGCGCATTTGAGATATAATTAATGACAAATATGAATCATCAACAAAGAAATTCAAGTTATAATCTCCTTCCTCAAAGTCCTATCTACAAAGTTGTCCTTCGAATTCAGCAACATGTTAACACCGACTAGACAATATATAAAATAATGACAAGACAATTAAATTTGCTTCTTGGTCTTGGTTAAGGACAAAAATGAAGAGAACAAACATCTTTCTGTATGTACGAGTGGACCATAAAGCCTATGTTCTGTTTGAAGCAGTGCAGATAAAAAACACATTAAGGGTATCACAGACAGCAGGTACGGTAATTTGACGACTACTGACGTTGTGATATGTGGTAAAATTATGGGAGATTTGTTCTGTGAAGGCTCGTGAGGTGGTTCTTGACAATTGCCAGTATAATTGTTCTTCTATGCAGATTCACTCTAATGGGACTGGTTTTGCATGTTATTTTGGACGTGTAGGGGGGTTACGGTAAAGCTTAGTCCATGCATATAACAGGATGATAGTTTTCTGTATGGTTTTCCTTTGGTGTTTATAAATTGTTGGTCCTGCATGCATCCGTAGAATAGTGACTTTAATATTTATTGGATGCTTTTGTATTCTTTTTTGGTACCACTGGTAGTTGTTTTTTTTAACCATCCAATTTATCATTAGAAAAAAATTCTGATTAATTAGGAATTTGATTGAGAAATAAGTAAAATTTGATCAATAATTATTTCTATCAATGATTAAATTCGTATATTATTCCGAAATATTCAACCTTAACTTCAATAAATATCAATACTAATGAATCTTTTTATTTGGCAGGAAAAAAATAATAATAGATAAGTGTAAGAAATAAGAAGGATAAACTTTATTACATTTTGTATACAACAAATAATTTAGTAGATAGGAATTATAAAAAATAACAATATTTTTTATATGTGGTAAGTGATGAAAATGATAAATATAGTAATATTAACAATGATAATGAAATCGGATAAAGATAATGATAATGATAATAACAAATTTTATTTGTAATGCTGTGATGGTAGTAGTAAATTAGTAATGATCACAATTATTATAATAATAATGATAATATTGACAGTAATGACAAAAATCATAATAATCAAGAAAAGAGTTTGAACTTCATCTTAAGGGGCCTAAAAAACATGGTTTAATGAAGAGAATTTAAAATTTTACATACATAATATATAAAAATTTAATATAACACTAATAATTTAATATAAAAATACATATACAAACGTATTGAGTAAGAAAAATGAGAAAACAAATAGAATAGATATATATTTTTACGTCTGTATAGTGTATAGAGTTATTTTACTGTAATTTAAACAATCTTTGAAAATTGGAGTTGACAATGGCCCACCATGTACCCCGCTTCTCTCTGCTCCTGATAATAGCTAGTGATGGAAAGTGAAAACTGATGGTGCTGATGCAGTGATGCTAATAATGATAATAACGGTGGTAGCAGTGGTCATAATAATGTGGTAGAAGAGGGGGTGGTCGTAGTTATATCCTTAAGCAGACAAGAGATTGAATATTGCTATAGTAGGTGCATTCTAATTGTGTATGACCCATCCCCATTTTCAAATATATTTTTCTTCTTGTTTTCCATATTTAAGAATCACCTGAAATCTTGATGAAGATATTTCTAAACTTCTCAACAAATAACTATGAATTTCATATGATCTGGAAGGATTCTTCAACTGCACATATTTATTAATTTTTAACGCGCACTTCTTTCATTATTATAGCTAGAAATTGTTAAAATCTAGTCCTAGTTGCGTTCGTGTGGGTTCATTTCTTTCTATCTTCAGATATTCTCTAATTGAAACAAAATCTGATGAAAGATTTGTAGTTAAGTACAGACAAATAGAGACTAAATATAAAATTTTCATTGCACGATGTTTGAAAATATCATTAGTTTACCAAAAAGAAAAATGATACATATAGACTAAAGATTAAGATTCCTTTAGATGCGAGAGAGAAGTTTCCACACAGAAGCTTAATTAGATTTATAATTCAATATATAATGTTGCCAGTCTGTGAAAACAGTTGGGTTGAAGCAATTCATTTATATGAAAAGTGTTGTTTGTAATCTTTTATAGATATGGATTGTAAAATAAAGTGCTAGTATTTTTTTATGTTTAATTATAAATTTAAGACCTATGCTAACAAGTATCTTAAGCATATTAGTTAAAATTTTGATAAATAATTTGTTATTAAATATTACGATTAAATTGTTTCAGAGAAGTTTTTTATGATTGATCTTTTATGAAAAAAAAATCACTTTTAGTTCCTTAGTTAGGAAAATGATTATAACATTTCTCCTAAATTTCTAAATAAAATATTCGTACTATATTGTGCAAAGCTATCAATAATGAGGCAAGTTCGCTTGCATCTTCTGTAATTCCAAATTGTCGCAATGAGCATTTGAAGATGGTCAAATTCTTAAGTTAGAACTAAAATATAAACAACCTCAATTTCTAAAATTTGAATCTGTAGTTACAATAAATATTTAATTTTTTTATTATAATAACTCTTCGTTTAAAATAAAATTACCTCATAAATTAATCGTTTTGTAATAAGAATTAATGTAAAAAGTATTTTTTATATCAATTTATCAACTCATTTAGCTTGTGGATGTCTGTTAACGGTTATTTTACCCATACGATGACGGTTCTAAGACCATCATTGTTATGGATATCGTTAAAAAGGGGAGTCTTTTGATGAAGGTTCCAAAAACCGTCATCGTATCAAATTTTTTAATTATTAATTTTTTAATTTAAATGGAAACGATGACGGTTATTATTGAAAATCGTCATCGTAGATACACATACAATGACGATTTTTTCTTAATAACCGTCTTCGTAGGTTTTCAATTTCAATTTTATTTTTTAAAAGTTGGAAAATATACGATGACGGTTATTAAGAAGAAACCGTCATCGTATGTCTATCTACAATGACGGTTTTTTCATAATAATCGTTTTCGTAGCCATTTAATTTTAATTTACATTTTTCTTAAATTAAATATCTACGAAGATGGTTATATCAAAAAACCGTCATCGTAAATTCCCATTCGATGACGGTTTTGTTAATAACCGTCTTCGTTTATATTTTATGTCAGTTTTATTTTTTAAATAATTAAATACCTATAATGACGGTTTTTATTAATAACCGTCATCGTAAGTGGGTTTTCAATGATGGTTAGGCTTTAATAACCGTCTTCGTAGCCATTTAATTTTAATTTACATTTTTCTTAAATTAAATATCTACAATGACGGTTATTAATAAAAACCGTCATCGTAGGTTACCATTCAATGACGGTTTTCCCAAAAACTGTCTTCATTTATATTTTATTTCAGTTTTATTTTTTTAATAATTAAATACCTACAATGACGGTTTTTATTAATAACCGTCATCGTAGGTGGACTTACAATGATGATTAGGCTTGATAACCGTCTTCCTATCTATTTTATTTCAATATATATTTTTTAAAGCTAAATACCTACGAAGACGGTTATATCAAAAAACCGTCATCGTAAATTACCATTTGATGACGGTTTTGTCAATAACCGTCTTTATTTATATTTTACTTAAGTTTTATATTTTAACAAATTAAATACCTACGAATCATATGGGGACATACGATGACGGTTTTCTAAATAACCGTCTTCGTTTGTCCCCATTGTTTTTTTTTTTAAATCTCAATATTTATGAACACGAAATTTTGTTAATAAATTGTTTGTTTATAAATTGTTTTAAATTATTTTACACCTACGAATCATTTAACACAACCATTAAATTATTAAAATCATTTAACACTTTCTATTCGAATTAAACCATCACATAACATAAAACCATTACAGTTTTGAAGCTCTGTTTCTGGTAATCCTAGTTTCCTATGAAAGGCAAGTGCTTGATTGACTGACTTAGCTAGATTTGTAGAATTGGGTCATATTTGTTAACTTAATGCAGTATGCTAATATTGTTGTAAAAATTGCACTATCAATCATTTTAAATATTGTCTGTCACCTGTTGTTTTTCCTGTGTTTACCCATAGTAGTCAATAGTAGCACATGCTGCTATTATGCTGGGTGGAGAATCTGCTACTGGGAACTTTTGGGAGAGGCCATCAGGCTACAGCATTTTTGGGAGCAACTGCTTTACACTACTAGTACTATCTGCTATTAACTACTATGAGCAGGATGGTTTTATGCAAATGATTTGCACTTAAGCATATTAATGCTCAAGAAGCTACTCAAGAAGCCATCACAAAGTTGTTTGATGCCAACCAGAAGTTGAAGAAGAATGTAGAAGAGGGTACCTCATCCTTTGCTGGGAAGTCTACAGCAAATCCAGATGAAACTGGAAGTGCCAGCAGAAGGAGAGTTTCAGAACAGGCTCGGAGAGGATCTGAAAAAATAGGACGACTGCAGTTGGAAGTGCAAAGACTGCAATTCTTACTTCTGAAGTTGAATGATGAAAAAGAAGGCAAAGGAAAAGCAATGATGGATGAACGAAATTCAAAAGTTCTTTTGAGAGATTATCTCTATGCTGGTGGCACGAGAAGAAACAACCAGAAGAGGAAGAAGAAAACACACTTTTGTGCATGCATGCAACCTCCCACTAAGGGAGATTAAGTCATCAGGATTTTAGAATATTTAAATGACTTGAGACATTTACTTTCATGCTTGTAAATCTTTCTTTATAATCTAGAGATGGTTCAAGACCCTACAAGTTTTTCTACGGAGAGGATCTATTGTTCTTGTAGCGTAGAGATCCTACTGTACATGTTATGTAATGTTCACTCAGAAGAAACTAGGATGGAATTTTCGCCATTCTTGTCTAGATATTACTTTGATTACCATTGTGGTGCCATGCGATTATCTTCCTTTTTTCTTTGCTTTGTTTGTATCTTAAGCATTGTTTGTTCAGCATAAAATGCAATAAGACTGACGACATTAGTACTCATTGTTGCGATATAATGGCTCATTGATAAATTATCCTACAAGAATGAAAGCTAATTAGCATTAACCAAAAACAAGGGGATAAAATCCCAATTTTCAACCCAAAAAGGTCCTAGTTTCATTTTATCCAAAACATAAAAGTTATAGAAAATCATTGGTTCTTTGATTTCCACAGATAGGATCACATGTGTATAAATATACATATATATATATATATATGTATATTTGTACATTTTCAGAGACTCAGCAGTTCAATGGTGGATATCATAGCTGGGGCTCATTTTTTGTGAATCTTAGTGACTTCTATGACTCTAAACAACGCTATCTTGTGAATGACACATGCATCATTGAAGCTCATGTTTGTGGTATCTCAGATCTTAGCACTCTTGAAGTTAACAATTTGAAGAAAATCAATCCAGCCAAAGACTCTAAATTAGGTGATCAACCATCAAGAAATTCAGAATCCACACAGCAGGAAGATAATAAAGAAGCAAAAACAAAAATATCAGATGAGGGTGAGACATTTAGTTCTTCTTCTTCAACCTGTGGGTCTAGTCAAACAGAATGGGAAATTCAAAGTTCAGATTTGACACTAAAAGACCTTCTAGATTTGGCGAGTTTAGGAAAAGAAGAAGCTGCTTTTGTTCCACTGTTGGAGAAGCATGCATATGGCATCCTTTTAAGAGATCATGCTTTATTGCCTGGACTATATTTATTAGTGCTTTTATTTACACACACAACAGAAGTTTGTTCATATTAAAGCTATGAACAGGATATAGTCTCTTAAAACCAGAGCATACAACTTAAACCACACAAATAGCATGCCATGTAAAATAATGATACAGCAACTTAAAACCCAAAACAAACAGTAATACACAAGGAAATTCCATGAACGACTGTTCTAACAGTGATTCCATAATAAAAATGCTTATCAAACACTGACCCACCCAAAACCTTGTACTGAAATACAATCTTGAGTGAATTCGAGGACACTCAGCCTCCTAAACTCTCAGCTTCCAAGCCTACCCTCTGGTCAGCCCTCCTCTGCTATTTATACTCCCTCACCCTAACTAACTATGTAACAGAATAGTACTAACAGCAGTCCTAGCTATTACTAACAGCAGTCCTACATCCTATCATCTTTACATTCTTGTTGTTTTTGAAATAGTGTTTAAAGAAGTTTAAGCTCTATTTTTATCTTTCTTAAGGGTGATTGGAAAGTGTGCAAGCATGGAACAGATATAAAAACAACTAAATTGTAAGGGTCTGCACAGGGTGGTTGACAGAGTTTAAGATTTGATTTTTAAAATCTAAAACCAGTGTTTTTGGTTAGTTTCAATTTTGTGATTTGTTGTTGTCTTAATATTTCACCATTAGTGACCTATAATGAAATATTTTGTTGACCAACGGTAAATTAGTCTTAACATTTGATTTAAGCTGAATCTGAATGGTTTATTCTTTTCATTTTTAAATCACTCCCTCCCCCCTTTTAGAAGTTTTTGAAATTAAAAGTTTTTTTTTAAAAAACAGAACAGAAGACATATTGTTTCTCTCAATCAACTCACAAATTCCTTAAGGTAAGAACTTTAGTACTAATTTATTGTTTTTTAATGAGAGCAGCAAATTAAGAAACGAAATAGACACATGAAACACTTTATTGGATGACTCTATATATAGAGAACAAAGATTATACGAAGAAATAGATATACATCTATTATTGTTTGTATAACATCAACTTAAATGAAAAAAAAAACAGAAACAAAACATTCAAAACTTAAAAGACTTACAACTGTTACAAGAAATAACAAACTCCTAAAAAACTAGAATCTTTAGAATCCATTTCAAGCAGCAGGCATATTTTCAATAATCATTGTCCATTGCAGACCACCTATTACCCTATATTTGGTAAAGAGGAAAGTAAATGAAGAAGGAAAGAAAATGTTGAAATTTAAATTAAAAGAAAAGTAAAAGGAAAGAAAAAGAAAAAGAAAATATTTTTATTTTTCAAAGTCAACTTTTTTTATGATTTTCTCTTCAATCAAATAAAGGAAATGACATTGTTATTA
>PYAF01006024.1:549915-568610 GCA_007407185.1 Glycine tomentella | reverse complement strand
TCATTGTCCATTGCAGACCACCTATTACCCTATATTTGGTAAAGAGGAAAGTAAATGAAGAAGGAAAGAAAATGTTGAAATTTAAATTAAAAGAAAAGTAAAAGGAAAGAAAAAGAAAAAGAAAATATTTTTATTTTTCAAAGTCAACTTTTTTTATGATTTTCTCTTCAATCAAATAAAGGAAATGACATTGTTATTAGATATTTGAAGCATGGATATGCAGTAGCCCATCTACGTGGTGCTGGAATTCAATTTTTCTGATTAGTTACATTCCCTTCCCCTTAAAGATGATCATATTACAGTGTCCTTCCCTCTTTGTTTAAAAATTACACCCCCCTCACTTTAGATAAAAACATACTACTGCTACTGATGGTTTTGGAACTTAATGCAAAATCTTAATTTAATCTTTTAGAGTCCCAAAGTGAATAATAAGGATTCAAAAGTAGTTGAAGATGTTGAGAGTCACAGAGGAAAAAAAATCACCCATAAGAAGCTCATTCACATTAAAATAGATTGAAGTGTGCCATATATTAATTTATTAAAGGCAAGGTAGTTTAATATTATATTCATCTCCTAGACCTAGTGACGGACATAATTTACCTTTTTTTTATTTAAATTATTTAGAATTAGAATAATGAGAGCAGCAAGGATCGAACTTGCAGAGGATTTGACACTCTATATGAATGGATTTTCCCTAAAATTAAAGCTGTTAGGTGAAAGTTCATAAACAGCTTTTATATCTAACATGAATTATTCAGTGTAATCAGATATATCACGTTATATTTCAGGAGTTGTTCTAGTAACTGATACAAGGGATGAAAGGTAGGTAGTTATTCTGGAAGATTGGTGATTCTAGTGAGAAAAAATCACAGAACAACCAGAAAAACCTTATACAAAATTAAATTCTATGCGAAACTAAAGAAGGCTAGAAACAAGGACAATGAGAAAGACAACCTTGTAGTGACGTGACGCTACCATCCCGAGAAGGCTACCACAAGAAACTCCTCAATATCTTCAACATGAACCAGACTCAAATCTTACCTTCAAGAACAAACCCTGAAAAATTGATAAAAACCCAAGGGCAAGATCACAGTAAGTAAGAGGAATCATGAAAATGAGAGAGGAAATGAAAGGCAAAAGCACTGTATGTGAGACGAATCGCAAGAGTGAGACAGGAATTGGTACCAATTCTCTGCGGAGGAATCACAACAATGAGAGAAGAATCAGTGCGTGAGAGGTGAGACTTTGAGGAAGTTCCGCCGAGCATTACCCTAAAACAGATTTTGGTTGCATAGTAAAAATGGTTATCAAACACAGACCCACCCAAAACCTTGTACTGAAATACGATAATATACCCTGACACAGAACACAACACCAAGATAAATACCCCTAACCCAGAACACAACACCAAGAAAAACCCCTCACCTTACGCAAATTCGAACGAGAGACCAAACAAGAGCCAAGGGGCTGCAATCACTTTTGAACGGTCCCTCTTCAGAAGTCCAAGTTGCAATGTCGGAGGTGCGGAAACGGAAAGGAGCGCTTTTGTTGTTGCAGTGAAGGGGTGGAGAGTGTGAGGGTGTGTCGACTAGGGCACAGGAGACGCAAATGGCTATTATTGGTTTCCAGAAAGATTGACACTTTTATGTCTTTGAAATAGAGGAAAAGGATGACGATTTTCTATAAACGTCATCGTAGGCTGCTGTGCAAGATGCTAAATTTCAATATAATTGCAAAAATGCCACCGCCGATGATACAAAGACGGTTATCAAATAACCATCATCGATTCTATGTCGTGAATTGCAGAATTTCTAGTAGTGGTTGCAACTTTTGATTTTCTTGGCAAAAAAAATAAATTAAACCAGTTGTACTAAGAACATGATATAAATAAATACTTTTTTTTATTATCAATTCTTAGTACAATTGATTTAAAGTGTTGATGTTCTTTCCAACTTTTAAAATTTCTAATAAGATTTTTTTAGATTGATTGCACTAAATATATGATTTAGAAAGTCTCTTTAGATCAAATTTTAGTGTAATCAATCCCAAAAATCTAATATAAGTTTTATGATTTTAGTAATGTGCATGCTCATATTTTTTGTTCTCACTTCAGTTTCATCAAACTCTCTTTCTTTGTGTTTGACAAATCAAAGATGCTTCAAGAAAAAGTATTTTTAAGTTTACATTGGAGAGGTATGTTTAATGTCAATGATCTTCCTCTTGCATAAATATGACTCTAGTCTTCATTTTCTCTTTATACATCTTTTCATTTTTATTTTTCTATAAAGTTCTTTATTCTCAATATGTGTATCTATCAGACCTTAGTCTCATACGTTGTTTATTATACATGAGTTAATTTTCTCCCGATAATGACTTGATATTCAAATTAAACCGTGACATCCTTCTTTATTTAAAACCTTAATCTTGTTATCTCTATCATAATAAATGACGTGTGTGTGTTTTATTCAAAGGTTCCAAATATTATCGTTAGCTCGTTTAAGATATCATTGTCTTCTACAACAATAAAGACAACATGAATCTTATTTATAATTAACTAAGTGCAATTGATGCACGAAGTATTGTAAAAAAATTCAAAAGTTAGAAAGAGTATGATATTTTCTAATGCTTTTAATTTTGTTTTGATTCAGTTCTTTTAATTTTTCTTATTTTAGATATTTTATATTTTAAACCTTATAATTCTTTTATTTCACTTTAATTATTGCCCCTAATCGTTGAAAAAAAAAAATAAACATACCATCAAAAGTGATAAAATCGAGTTGGATTTTTGTTAATCATGAGAATAAAAAATTATAATTCTTAAAGCAAGAGTGCAAGACCTCTATAAATAGTATAGGTAGGTTAATTAAGCCATAATTAATTATTTTCATGGTTAATCAATTACTATACACGTATTCACTTTGATCAGTGGCAGACGCCAAACCTTGAAATGGAACAAAGCAGTGTCATCAAGGTTGACATCAAATCAATTACGGACCTCACTTATCACGTGAATTTGTTCATTGAATTTCAGTTTGACCTTTATTCACCCGTAAATTAATGAAAAGCAACATGTTACTAGTAATAATCAATCATCCAAACGGATATCGCGTACAGTGTGTCGGTTTCTCAGCTGATGCCTTACAGATTATTTAATTCTAGGTAGTAAAGACAATTGATACTCGTATTGCCCTTTTTGACTGTAAACCGTGTTACTGATATATCTTTATTAGTTAAAATTGTTGAAAATTATAAATTATGAATGAATTTTTTTAATAAAAAATATAATTTATATAATATATAAATTTTAAATAATACAGTAACAAAGAGTGTATTCATTAAAATATATTAGAAGGTGTGTTACATTTCTCAACCTTTGAATAAAAATATTGAGAAATATTACTCCGACAAATATGTTTATAATTCTTGTAATTTAAAAGATGGATATAATAAGATAAGATGAGTAATATAATAAAGAAAAATAAAATATGAAGAGAAATAATAAGATGAATAATTTAATAAAGAGCAGTACAAAATGATGTCATAAAATGTATTGTTAATATATTAGACAAAAAAATTAAGTCCTAAATTTGTTTACAAAAGGGAGAGGTTTATAAAATGATATTCTACTTGTAAATTAAGCTTCAGCCTCAAATTTTAGGACCAATATAAAAAAACCCTCAAATTTTAGGTAATAATTAGAAAATGGCGTAATGTGGTGGATCATCAAATTAGATACTAACTTTTTAAATAATATTGAATTTATTTTTTTTATTTAATTTAATAATTGCAAAAATAAAAAAAATTTACTTCGCTAGTTTTATTTTTTGTATATATATCACTATCACCTGAATCCCAAAACTCCTTAAGATATGTTAAAATCCATTAATAGAAGGTACTATTAATAACAAAAAATCAAAGTTTTTCGGTTAATTAATTTATCACAAACCTTTCGTGTAATACCATGCATATTACCTAATATATGCTAGAAATTATATAAATGATCGATGATGTATATTTGCTCACGACACGAGACTAAAAAGTTGGTCTAATAATGCAGGTTCAATTAACTTGGTCACAAACTCTCAATATTTATTTGGATTAATGATTTTTCACAAATTTTATACAATTTCATGACAACTATATTTATTTATTTACGTTTTGCTATTCTCCATTTTTTTTCTACTAGCAAACAACGCAAATTCTGATTAAAAAATTCCGTGCAAGCATATTTCTTCGGTCTTGCTTACTTTTTTTAAAATTTTATACATATATAGCAATAGTATATATACTATTTCGTTGTTTGACTAAATCAATAATTTTGATGCACCAAAAAATCATCGTTATCCTGTCGTGTATATTTCGAACAAAAAATAAGGACTAGGATCAAGGATGCATTAGTTGTACTTATTTTTATTACTAGTTGTGGGTTTTTCTTGGCAAATAGTTGGAATTGGTGGTCTAAACCAAATATAACAATGTCGTCATTCAACCTTTTTTTTAGAAAAGAACCTGGATTTAACATTACTATTAAATTAATAGTCGACTACTACAATATCTAGTAATTTTCGTTGAAACGAAGCCAACTAGGAAAAGTTAGAAATTTAGACAAGGGAAGTGAAATGAAGATAGAATAAAAAATGAAAGGAAAGGAAATAAGAAGAGAAAAAATATGAATGATTGTTTAGTGATTAAGTGAAAAGGAAAGAAAAAAAAGAAGTATATTTATATAATATCATAAATATTTTTATGTAAAATGTGACATGTTAAAGTTAATAAAAATATAAAAATATTTCATCAAATTTTAAGATAAATTTAAAATATTTATTTAATCTATTAAATAAAACAAAAGTAAAGTATATGTGAAAAAAAGTCTTATTTTTTTATAGTGAGTCACTCCACTATATAATAAAAAGAAAAAATGAACATGAAAAAATTCAATAAAAATCAAGATAAATTTAAAAATAGTAAGATATTTTAAAATTATATTTTCCTTTGAAATTAAAGTTGTAATTTTTTTATAAATTAATAATTTGAGGAGTGTTAACAATATACTCTTTAGCACACTCTTTGCAACAGAATTTTATCATTGGTTGAAATTTGTTGAGTACTATAAAATTACAAGAAAACCATTTAAGATGTAAAATTCATATTTTTATACATTTTTTAATAAATTTTAACTAATAAGTGATAATGTGTTCAATAGAGTAGTGTGTTGTTAGTATTTATCAATTTTGTTTTTGTTGTAATTATAAATTATAATACTATAATAAGAGAGTGTTAGTAATACATCTTCTAACACATTTTTTCAAACATATTCAAATGATACGCGGAGAGGGAGTTTCCACAACATCAAGACAAAGGTAAATGATTAATAAGTTATTAATTTAAGTGGTATTGAACTGAATATTCTTAAATAAAAAGTCTCAGATTTTAGTTTTATGGATGAAAAAAGAAAACATAGTTAAGAGAAGAGAATTTAACTAAAAATAATAATATTCATGGACAACGTGGATAAATAATTCGTACCAATGCCATATTAAAAAAAAAAAAAAAAAAGACAAAGGTAAACGGAGGAGAACATGCATCTTTAAGTTTAGCCGCTAAATTGCTGATTAAAAACAGTAGTGTAAAAGAAAATAGGCATTTGAGATTCGTTAGGCTTACGCGATCCTGCAATTCTTCTTTGAAAGTGATATACACTAAAAAACAACGTGTAATCATACAATCGAAACTTCTGAAAGAGGACGAGTTAATAAAAATATATAAGTTACTATTTTTGTTGGATGAAATATAAATAAATACGTTAATCAATAATCATATCAGAAAACAGAAGTATTGGTCGATGTATAAAAAATAATAGACATAATTGACGAAAGGCATGATGATATCATATTTGATTTGAGAGTGGGACGCTGCATTTTCCAGTTTGAGGGGAGAGTGTAGGAACGAGCTAAGGATAATATAGGATATGCAACAATTATCACTGTCAGCATTAACCACAACCGAACAACGTACGGCCATCTGCACCTTCAACTTGTTTTGTATTTATATTATTCATGTTTATGATTAGCGTCTTTATCGGAGTTTTACAATAATTAAATACAATAGTAGTAAATGAAGCGCTGTCGCCTATCAGCAACTCTTTCAAAGGAAAACTTGCACAAATTATTTGGTTGGGTGAAAAGAAAATATAAATTACAATGTTTTTTTATATTTAGTTAAAGACAAAGTAAGAGGGGGGAAATTGAAGAAAAGAATAATGATAATAATAATAAACATCATTACATGAACTTCTACGACAAAGTATCAGGAATCTTCATAACAAGATTTGAGCTGAAAGCTTATTCATATATATGATTATTTGAGAAAGATACCTCATACCACCGATCCAACAGATTTTTGAGCCTTGATTAGCAGAAAATAAAAGTAAGCCTTAAATTCTCAAAGTGATGGACGTGATAAAATGTTCCAAAAAGAGGTATATGATCTAAAGAATACCCAAGAACCCCTAGTTTGACCAGACGTTTGTGAGTGAAGACAGGGATTAGCCGCATTCAAAAGTCACCAACTGACTCGGAAAGAAAGAAAATGGGACATTTTCACACGTGCTCCTATTGACCCGAGTATGAAGCGTGTATGGTGATTGGTGACCCTGTATATATAAAACGTTGCCAACATTGTTCCTCTCATCTCCAAAGTTTACAAAATTAATCTCTCTCTTCAATCTTCATCCTCTCGATCCGTCTTCTAATTTTCCAGTCAAGGTAGCCTATTTTCTTCTCAATCTCCTTTCCATCCAGGTGTTTGTGTTCTCTTCATGAATTAGCAAGTCCCATTATTTATATATGATCTCCTCAACCCGAAGTTAACAAATAGAGGCTTTCAAATAAGTAGTAATTTCACTCTAGTTTTTTTTTTTTTTTTTCACTCTTTCTTTTAGTTCTTGTTTTCAGTATGAACTTCACCAGTTGTTTTGGGCATTTTATCGATTAAAGTTCAATTTACTAGTCCTCTCATACATATGCCCATCGTGTTTAGTTCCCCATTTAAGTATTTGGAAATCTCGTTTCTCAATCCCTCAATTCATTAGGTACTCCCCATCTGAAATAATTAATTGATGTCTTGCTTGGCTATCTTTCAGTGCCCTAAACTACATCACATCAAATTAGTAGTAATTTTCAAGAAAGATGATGGAAATTGCGTACAACTACTACTTGCCTGAACTTGTAAGCATGGATACTGATCACAGCTAATCATAAGCTTTTAAGCAAATTATTTAAGCTCAGAAATTAATAATCTTAATCTGACTTTTTAACAGGGAATTGAGGATCCAACCTTCTTTGATCAATACCAGATGGATTCATTTGCATGTCCACTTGATGACTTTGACTTTGAGTCTTTCTCCGGTTCCCCAGAGAGCAACTCCTCTTATCAGTTCAACTCCGAAAGCACACCAAATTGTTTCCCAGCTGAAAGTCATGATCAGTCTTTTACCCCTGCAAGACCAACCAAGAGGCTCAAGAACACTTGTGCCAGTGACTTAATTTCCCACAAGGTTTCTGCTTCTTCATCCTCCCATCTTATTTCCTTTGGGCACTTCAATGCCCCATCACCATCACATGCTTCACAGCAATTTCAAAACCTGGACTTCGATGTGATGCCGAAAATCGATAAAGCGTCTAGTGAGAACATGGATTTTGCAGCTTTCGTTTCTCAGGGTTCGTATGAGGACAAAAGTTTCCTAAGTTCTGATAATAGAACGAACCAGGTTGGCATAACCACTCGGAACCCAATCCAAGCTCAAGAGCACGTAATAGCTGAAAGAAAACGAAGGGAAAACCTCAGCAAGAGGTTCATCGCTCTTTCCGCCATCCTCCCTGGCCTCAAGAAGGTACTGATCTCACGTTAACAATTGATTCTTTTTTTTTTTTTTTTTATCTAGAAAATGTTTAGGTGCGTTGAGTGTGAAGACTCACCAAGGCAAGACATATCCTTAGTTCAACTTTTTTTGTTTGTTGCATATCAATTGCTATGTTAATCTCAATTTTCATGCATGATGCACCTCCATTTAAACTACAGTTACAATTTTTATATATGATCAAACACACGCTTAAAGACTTAACCTAAGTTAAACCAACTATATATAACTAAATGTTTAACTAACTTATATATATGATTGCATGCACAGATGGACAAGGCTTCTGTGTTGGGAGATGCTATCAAGTATGTGAAACAACTAAAAGAACGTGTGCAAACTCTGGAGGAGCAAGCAGCGAAGAGAACACTTGGATCGGGAGTACTGGTGAAAAGATCCATTATCTTCGCTGATGATGAAAATTCTGACAGCCACTGTGAGCATTCACTCCCCGAAGTCGAAGTCAGGGTTTCTGGTAAAGACGTACTCATCAGAACTCAATGCGACAAACACAGTGGACATGCTGCAATGATACTCAGCGAATTAGAAAAGCTTCACTTCATTGTCCAGAGTAGCAGCTTTTTGCCCTTCGGCAATAGCAATACTGATGTCACTATTATTGCTCAGGTAAATAATTGAATGTGTAGTAGTTATTAATAATACCCATGCAAGTATTTAGCTATTGGTTAGTTAAATTGAATTTGATTGCCGAATTTCTTTTCTCTGCTACTTAATTTCTCACCAACGTAGTATATGTGTTTTCTTACAGATGAACAAGGAAAACTGCATGACAGCAAAGGATCTCCTAGGAAGGTTACGACAGGCTTTGGTCGGGCATAACTAGTTCAAGGAATTTATGTCTATGATGTGCATGATTACAAGAATAAGTTTAGACAATAATGATTTTTATCGCAGTGCTTTATTTTCCTTTTTCATCCATGATATGGATTCTGGAGTTACATATTAAGGGCCTGCGAGTACCTGTTTGCATAGGACTTACATGGATTTGTTCATTCTGCTGTGGGGTGTGGGGAGTTTCAACAGAAACAACACATGATGCCAAAGGGTTTTTTTTTTTTTTTGTTGCTTTTTGCATAGTTGATTGGTCGGCTATGTTACCCTACAGCAGAATAGCATTTTCAAATCTCAGTGGTTCTTTTTCCTCTCATTAAGAGGGATTTTTGAGAGGCTTTGACTTATAGATCACCTCTTTCTTCTCTGTTTCCCTGTTGTGAAAAAAGGTTCCGGTTTGATAGATGCTAAATGGCGAGCACTTATTTAAATTTGTTTCTCTTGTCGTTTTGTGTTCTCTTACTTCTCTATAAAATTCTTCTGGGTGTAATAGCGACAAGTTGATTTTTTTTTTCTTTTTTAAGTATAGATATAATATTAAGTATAAATATAATAATAATAATAATAAATGTTAATTATGTGTACGGGTGGAGAAATATTTAATATTATTATTAATAGAGTAAATAATATCAACACTCCATCAAGCTTTTTCATATTACACACAATATTATTTTTTCTTATTTCTGCACTAATTGCTTGAAAAATATTCAATGATACTCTTATATGTTACACTATTTTTCTTAATTGTTTGAAAACATTGCATAATATACTTCAGGTTGTTGTAAATACTAAAAAAACCAAATATGCAATCTAAAAAAACTTCAGGAACTCAGTTTAATTTACTCTTGCCTAATATTTTTTTTTTGTAAGCTCTTACTAATATTATTTGAGTAATGGTTTTTTTAACACTTCAACTTTTTTAAACATCTAATAGTAGCTTTTAAAGAAGTTTTTAACCAATTTAATAGTTAAGTTTGGTGCCTGCTGTCGTAGGCAAATTGGCGAATCATGGCTCCATGTGAGAGAAATTTGACAATTGCAATTTAATACAGGAAACCATTGGTCCCATCACAGATTATGCGATCTCCTTGCTAATCTGGTAATCATTTAAATATTCACGTACCTTTCTTCCTTCTAGTGCAATGTTTAACTATTTTATATTATTATTAGTTCGATCATAATCTTCACATTATTATATTATTATAGTTAATTCATAAATCAATTTGCAAATTTCTTGGCCTTGTGGAGCCATGACCAATTAAAAAATAGACAATGCAAATTTTATGTCCACCTGGTTACTGATTGATTTTATTACAGGATGTTGATATATATGAAGCATTAAAGCTGAATAGTGGCGGTTTGCTGTTCTGGAATACCTAATGCCAACTGTAGTAGCTGGGCTGGGTCTCATTGAGTGGGGTGGGCTCACCGAAAAGAGGGGTGAAAGAACCCCATTTTTTAATTAAAAAAAAAACAATTTGGTATTTAAATTTGGCCAAGGCTCTTTTAGTTATTTAAATTTGGTGAAAGAAGTATATTTTTACTTCCAAAAAGGTTGTTACAGAAGTAAAAAGTATTCTTCCCGACCGGAAGTGTAAAAAAAAAATTGTGTATTCCATAAATGTCTTTTCAAAATAAGGTTATGTTTTGTATCTCGTTTTCATTTTTTACTTTGTCTATGTTTTTTTTTTTTTTTTTTGCATAAGGGTTATCTGCGATGATGTTGGGTGGTTGTGCCAGCGTTGTTTGGGTTGACAGTGGTATTGGGTGGAGGTGGGACTGGCTTGGAAGAGATAGGGGTATTTGTGTCCGTTCAGGTCTTTTGGGAGGTGCAGGAAACAAAAAGGGAGCTACAAAAAGCAATTGCCTCAACAAAAACTGGCTCAGTCCACTAGCATAAGAGGTGTCCGTTAGTATATTGAATTGGACTAATTGTGTATGTGTGAGAGAGAGAAAATTCCAATTCAACTTTTTAATCAACCAATCAGTTTGCTTTCTAAATGAACATAATTTAAACTTTAGTAGAAAAATGAACAAGTACATATGAAATAAAATAAAAAAAATAATATTTACCTGTTGCTTCAAAATAAAGAAATACTAAAAAACAATTTCAATTTACTTTTTAATATAAACACAGAAATTATATAATAAATTAAAAAATGAAATATAAGAACAAATTTTAAGTTAATCTGAAGTTAATAAATTCATAATTATATTAATACAAGATGTAATTATGTTATTTAGAGGATAAAAGATAAAGTAAGATTATAATGTTCTATTTATATATTTATATAACTACGGGTGGTATACTGATTTCTAAATAAAATTATTTTTATTTATATGAATTCGATTTGTTTCAAATTGAATTAGTTTTAACAATTAAAGATTTTCCTATTTCGAATATTTTTTGTTGCTATTTTCCTATTTGAGTTTTTTTTTTAAATTTTATTGAACTAAATCAATTTATGAAAATCCTTATTTAACATCATTTGCCCCTTTGGTTAGCATCCTTTCAAAAGATTTTTTTAATAGTATAATTTGTAATTAAAAATACTCCTATATTTAAGAAAAAAAACCTTAATTTTTTCACATCCACTTTTTATACCGACCTTACATTTTTATTTACTCATTCACATTTTTTTTTCCATTACATTACTTGTTACATCTTGTATTTCCTCTCTTTTTGCATGGGTGTTTGTATTCCTTAAAAGTGTTAAATCATCTCGATCCTTAAGCAAATTCCAAGTATGATCAAAGGCATTTTGTTTTGTTATAAGCATAAATATTAACTTAGCTTTTGAGTACCTTTAAAGATATCCCATCTCTGTTATGGACTAATTGTAAAACTCATTAACATTACCAAATTAATTCTAGTTTATCTTACCTAGTACATCCAAGCAAGAACATGTATGAACTTTGCAGAAAACTAAGATCAAATTCCTTTATATCTTTATATCTTTCACATTCAAATAATGACATTAGAATATATAATTTTACAAGAATAACTTCTATTAATAAAAATGTGTTGCAAAATTTTAAATACATATTTACATGACATCGTTTAATTGAAAATTTAGCATTCCATAGTCGTCGTAGCATGGGGTAGGGTAACTTCAAGTTCCTTCATCTTCATGTGGTAATTAGTTGACACTAATTCAGCTCAAAGCTGAAAAATTTTACAATTATGGATTGTTAAAGTATAAGTGTAAAGTAAAATTTTAAATTGTATAAAGATACTAAAGTTAAACACTAAATAATTAAAGAAAAAATTCATCAACATGAAATTTAAGATTTTAGATTAAAATGTATTATTAAATTCACTTAAATGATTTACCTAATAGTCCATTAGTAAAAATCTCATCATTATTTATATCATCGATTACATAATAATGTATAATTATGGAAATCAGAAATGTCCATTTATGTAATTCATTGCTCCTAATATAGACGTCGAAACGCAAAATTGAAAATGACAAAAGTTGTCAAGAGACAAAAATATATAACAGGCAAGAAAAAATTGAATTATAAAACAACAAACCAGCCCTTGTGTCACCTTTTGCCTACCATTCTCAATCATGATCATGCACACTACTCTGCACATAAGACTTGGGCAGAATTAAGGAATCCTAAAAAGCTTTTTAATCCCCCAGATTCAGACAGGCATACAGACAGTGCCTCTCCATAAGCCTCTAGAATTAACTAGAAAATTAACCATTATTAACCTTTCCAGCTAATATATACTTACACTAAAACATTAGATAGACTCGTTAGTGAATTTGCCAATTGCTAAGAAATAAATAAAAGTATTTTGTTGGTCCTAACAATAAGAAACATAGATTCATCTTTAAATACATTCATACAGTCAATGCATTATACTTAAATTATTACTTTAAAATTTATTTTTAAGATCATTTTTATATGTAAAAAAATTTGCACTAACAATGCTTAAATTATAAAAAAATTGTCTCTTTAACGCACTAATTATCTTTTTTTTTTTCCTTCAGATTTCATTACTTTTTTTTCACCTTGAGAGTCTTTTGTATAGTTTCCGGACTCCATAGTACGTAGAATAGAGAAATTATGATAAAACTGACTTACTAGCACATATTAATTTTAGTTTGTAATAATATCATTTGTATCCAATATGCCATTTTTTTCAATGGACAAAATGGAGCCAAAGCCGCATCTCAAAAACCTATGTAACATGAGACCCTCAAGAGTGAAGAGTCAGCTAACATGATTAAAGCCAAAAATTCGGGCAAAAATCCAGACACTTTACTAAATACATTAGATAGTCCATATTTATAGCCAACGTGTAAGCAACCTGCTAAAATTATGTAAAAATATAATAGTATTATTATTATACGGCATATAGGCTGTATAATTTAATGTAATTTATTTAATGTTACAAACTGAGTCAACTTTAAATCTGTATGCTAATTGGAGTTTAAAATTTGTGACCAAAAAGCAAGTGCATTTTGTTGCGTGATAGAAATTGCTCATCATGCATGTAGGAAAACGAATAACCAGAATTTGTGGTCCAAAACGACAAAAAGATGCATTTATAAGCTTGACTAGTTCTCTTCGTCGTCAACTGACATTCTCATTTCTCAATGATAGTTGCTGCTTGATAATATCTTATTCGAATAATTTGTCGTTAACCCAACTATAATAGCTGGTACTTTTAGTTGAATGTTTAATCTCATTTTAAGATTTACAGTGTGTTTAGATTGATGGTGAAGATCCAAAAATCATGGTATATATCTCATTATAATGTATTTTCCAACGCATCAGATAGTCGCTACGTAGTTTTAAAGTTAGCATGATTTTTTCAACATAATCCACCGTAGGTATTTTCAAATTACACACTTCACTTGTAAACTTTGAGGTTGCAAGGGTGAAAAGTAGGTAAAAAGAATAACAGCTAGCAAAGACATTTAAAATAATTCTAGCAATATAAGTCCAATCTAGAGCGGATACGTCCAGTGATATTCATCCCTCACCAACTCCAACTTCACCCTCAATAAACTGGAAAATTATAACTAAACATGCTGAATCGTGAAGGCATCCCTACAATTCCCTCCTAGCTAACCAACCCAACAATTTTCTTAGCTTTTAGAGATATTATCGCGTGCAATGTGATACACTGCTGCGGTAAGCATCAACAAGAATAGTAATCCGACCCTTCATATATGCCACGTATATGATCGAAGTGTTCAAGAATGGCAAGTAGAAGTGAGGTTCATGCTCTTTAATGATTAATCTAATGGGATAACAAGGACAAAGACAAACAGAACTCTTAATAGAAAAAAAAAAAAAAAAAAACTAAGTGGGTCAATAATGCATATTTTGGATTCAAAACCACCACTGTCCAATTGACATCATTGTTCTACAAAACCGGAATGATAGTGATTCATCCAGAGGGTATTTGCTCATTCATGTTCCTTATTATCGATATGGGCATACCTAACTAGCTAAGTACAATTTCCTTAATTTCAATTTTGGCACTTACAATCGTAATTAAAACTGAGATCAGGTTTATATATATGCTTGTCTTTTTATCCAATAATTAGCATGCATTATATATTTAAGGGGTATGGGTAACGTGTGTACAATATACTCCTTACAAAAGGTTTATATCTGCTCGGCTTCTTATCCCAAAATTAGCAAGCATTAAATGAAGGGTAACGTGTGTTTTGTTCTTATTCAAAAAAATAAACAACGTAGTACAATTTTTTAAGTGGAAACATGGAAATATTTTTCACTATTTTTAATGTTTTTTTTTATAACATGAACATATTAATTCTAAAGTAGCCAATAATTATAAATTTTTGTCTAACTATGTATTGTAATGAAAATATTTTTATATTTTACTTTTGGATTAATTTAAATTTATTTGTAAGCAAATAATTTTTCATTTAACATTTTTTTATTAAATTTATTCATGATATATTTTTATTAATTTTAAATATTATAATTTAAAACATATATTTTTTTTTAATTTTCTAATATAACATATAGGAGGCTTATAGTAGTTAAAAATTATAATGATTATTTTACAGTGCATTAAGGTTAGCTGGGATGACCACGTACAGATCTCCCAAATATTGACCACCAAGTATCTGTTTATTACATGGAAAGCAACACTTGTAAGAAATAAGAAATATTACGTAATTTGTCTTGTAATAATGTAATTAAAGAGTTATAAGATTTACAGTTAGAAAAAACGTTTTAAAAGTTGAAGGGAGACTGAGAGAAAAAAAGAGGAGTTTTAGATTCTAATCTTTCACTAATATTTCTTTTAAAAAACTAACAATTAATATTGAAAAAAAAAAACTAACAATTAATATTGAAAGATAAAAAACAAAAATATAACCGCTCACATAGACACCCTCCAATAGTCCAATTGTAATAAGAGTTTGAGTACATAAGAAAAAAAAACTTGAAATTACTAATCTAAATTGTGGCTTTCCTCATACAATTGATCCATGGAGCGAAGGAGTAACAGTGAATAATAATAATAATAAACCATAATAATAGTAATTATTAGTATCATAATAAATGTTAATGTTGGTGACTGCTTGGTCATTTTCTCTTCCAGAAAAACAGATAAGCTGTGACCGGTTAGTTAGGCCATGGTGGGAGGGACCACTGCATGGCATCTTTCTCAGTGCTTCACTTATTACATGATTTTGATGGCTTCAGAGCTTCAGTTGTCAGTGAGCGGGGAGAAGATGGAGTATAGGAGATGGAGTCCATGGCCCACACACTTTGTTGCCGCATTGCAAGAAAATGGTAAAAATGATATTGAATCTGCAACCCCCAATGTACTGTAGTTAGTAACTGCAATGTAAGGGCCTCTTGTAATAATAGAAGCAGCACAGGGGCGAAGTCACACATTGATAATAGGGTTTATCGAAAACACCACACCACCATACCACCTCACTTACCACGCCCCCTCTCTTTTCGTGTCAACAATCTTTGACCACCTTTATCCAACCTAACAAAATCATTACTGTTTATTAATTTTATACTCTTGTTTTATTAGTAATTTTCTATATTGATTTCGTTCATTTGTAATGCAGGTGTGAAAATTGTTAGCCAACAAAAAATATAGGTGTGAACATTAACATGATCAATAAAAGAAAGGAAGAACAATCTAGCCTTTAGTGATGATATCGGACTTCTTTTTTGTTTTTTCAAAAGGAGGGCTTGCAATTCGACATAAGCAAAATTAACAAAAATTAAAGAAATAATAATCCTTTTTCTGTCATAATTTCGTGCTTTGACAAATTTAATACTGCAAGATTATTGTAGAACCCGTGATTATGAAGTATAAGAACATAAATTTCATGTGATAAATTTTCACTGCAAATAGATTACGTCTATATGTTTCTCATCTAAGAGAGGAACAGTAGCTAGAAAAAGAATGGTAGAGAGGGTGAAATAGCTACGGGTTCCTTGGCTCAGTGTACAGTTTGGCGGGACCTTACTCCTTGCGAAGGCTAAACAGTAGAAGAGTACTCCAAGATCACTTCAAAGAGAATACGACACCCATGATTGTCAAAAGGTTAAACAAGTTGATGCGCAATTTCCTTGTTTTCAGTCATAATTTTGGACTAATTAAACTCCACACAGAACGACATGCATGCTTATTTTCTAGGCTTTTGCTTTGCTGAATACTACAAGATAGATCTCATAGCTTTAGCCCATTGCCAAACGCTGGATTTTACTCTCTTCCTCACAAGATGGTAACAAGTTAGATAATCTAAGATTTGTGATCTTATTCGTCTTATGTTTGGGTTAATATACATGTTGTCGCTAATATCATGTGCTCTAAAACATGCAGTTTTGGCTTGGCAATGAATTAGAAGTATTTCATCAAAGTAATTCATACCATACCCCATTTTAAAAGCTCAAAATGAGCAAGATAAAAACTTTACACTTATTTTAGGGCATTCATTATTATCAAAAGCCTTTATATTCACTAGAACTCTTTGCATGTATAGACCATTTTCTATTTTTTAAATAAAAAACATATTAACATATGTATCCCAGGGCATTCATTAATATTAAACAATTAAAAATGAAAATATTTATATAAAAATATTATCGATATATTATTATTATTATATCTATCGTGAGTTTTAATTTAAAAAATTCAATAATACTCTTAAAAATAGAAACGCTTGTTAGTAAAAAATTATATTTTTGAATTTAAAAGGTTATATGTAGTTTAGTAGTTATACATTTTTTTTATATTAATATTTATTTTTATCCTCAATAACTTGACACTACAAAAAAAAAAAAAAAATAGACAATGAAAACTAACAAAAGAACTAACTGTTGTCCTTGACCTTCCTTGGAAAATAAGGCATTAGCATAGGACCTACTTCAAAAAAGACATTCGACTACAAAAACATGCAAAATGGACAAAGATAAACAGAAAAACTAAGAAGACGTTACATTTAACTTTTAAATTTCACGTATTGTCATTGAAAATTATATTTTAACATTATTCATTTATTTGCTATTATTTTAAAAAAATAATTATTTGTTAACAGGTCTATTTTAAAATTCGAAACCACAGCATTTCATTAAAATATCTACACCATTTTTTATTAAAAATATTATAATAATAATTGTAATATAGTTTGCTAATAATAAAATCTCTAATAAATGCGAAAAAATATTTTTCTAAAAATACCATAATTAAAGACGTACAACAACAAAGTATTAAACATATAAAATTAAAGAACCACGACATATTTATGTCTTTCCTATCACAATCATAAGTAATGGTTGAGTTTGCGACCACCCTCTCCATAACCAACAGCACATATAACATTCTTTTATTAATGTCATTTTAATTTGTCACATAATAACTACTATAACAGCACACATAGGTGCAGTTTAGCATAAAACTGGTAGTAGTAGCATCATAAATTACACATACGATATAATTATGTAAGTATTATGAGTGGTTCATTAAAAAATTAAGAGTTGGTAAGGGGGTGGATCCACATCCACCGCTTCTGAACCAAACTCATAAAGCTTGAACAATAACCATGGCAGTGGGTCAATGATTGATTGGTAATTGTAATTCTATTTTCTTTTCCCGGTTATTCAAAAAGTGAAAAGAGTTGAACGGAAGAATGAATGAGAATTCATATATTCACAAAATTCCCCCTCCTTTAAGATAAGAGAGACTAGAGCCTCACTCTTTCTTTCACTCTACTCTTCTCTTCCATTTCCAAAATGCGTGTCCTCTTTCTTTTTCTGTTTTTTCAGTTTCTCCATTTTCATTTTCCTAAAACCCTTTCAGCCCCAATCTCAGAGTATCGTGCCCTTCTCTCTCTCCGTTCCGCCATTACCGACGCCACCCCACCTCTTCTCTCTTCGTGGAACTCCTCCACCCCTTACTGTTCCTGGCTGGGCGTCAGCTGTGACAACCGCCGCCACGTCACCGCCCTAAACCTCTCCGGCCTCGACCTCTCCGGCCCGCTCTCCGCCGACGTCGCCCACCTCCCATTCCTCTCCAGCCTCTCCCTCGCCGCGAATAAGTTCTCCGGCCCCATTCCTCCCTCACTCTCCTCTCTCTCCGGCCTCCGCTACCTCAACCTCTCCAACAATGTCTTCAACGAAACCTTCCCCTCGGAGCTCTCGCGCCTCCAGAGCCTCGAGGTCCTCGACCTCTACAACAACAACTTGACCGGCGTGCTTCCCCTCGCCGTCGCGCAGATGCAGAATCTTCGTCATTTGCATCTCGGCGGCAACTTCTTCTCCGGCCAGATCCCGCCGGAGTACGGACGCTTGCAGCGCCTCCAGTACCTCGCCGTCTCCGGCAACGAGCTCGAGGGGACTATCCCGCCGGAGATCGGAAACTTGTCCAGCCTCCGGGAGCTCTACATCGGCTACTACAACACCT
>PYAF01006024.1:528948-549815 GCA_007407185.1 Glycine tomentella | reverse complement strand
GCCGTCGCGCAGATGCAGAATCTTCGTCATTTGCATCTCGGCGGCAACTTCTTCTCCGGCCAGATCCCGCCGGAGTACGGACGCTTGCAGCGCCTCCAGTACCTCGCCGTCTCCGGCAACGAGCTCGAGGGGACTATCCCGCCGGAGATCGGAAACTTGTCCAGCCTCCGGGAGCTCTACATCGGCTACTACAACACCTACACCGGCGGCATTCCGCCGGAGATCGGAAATTTGTCGGAGCTGGTGAGGCTCGACGCCGCATACTGTGGGTTGTCCGGCGAGATTCCGGCGGCGCTGGGAAAGCTTCAGAAGCTGGACACGCTGTTCCTTCAGGTGAATGCATTGTCAGGGTCTCTGACTCCCGAGCTGGGGAACCTGAAGAGCCTGAAATCCATGGATTTGTCTAACAACATGCTCTCCGGTGAGGTTCCGGCGAGGTTCGGCGAGCTGAAGAATATTACTCTTCTGAATCTGTTCAGGAACAAGCTTCACGGAGCTATACCAGAGTTTATAGGGGAGCTTCCAGCGTTGGAAGTTGTGCAACTGTGGGAGAATAACTTCACAGGTAGCATTCCAGAGGGTTTGGGCAGAAACGGGAGACTCAACCTTGTTGATCTTTCTTCTAACAAGTTAACTGGGACTTTGCCTCCTTATCTCTGTTCTGGGAATACTCTTCAGACTCTGATAACTCTTGGGAATTTTCTTTTCGGTCCAATTCCTGAGTCGCTTGGTAGTTGTGAATCCCTTACACGGATTAGAATGGGAGAGAACTTTTTGAATGGTTCCATTCCGAGAGGGCTTTTTGGACTTCCCAAACTAACACAGGTTGAGCTTCAGGATAATTATCTCTCTGGAGAGTTTCCTCAGATGGGTTCTGTTGCTGTTAATCTTGGTCAGATCACTCTCTCTAACAACCAGCTTTCTGGGGCTCTGCCTCCCTCCATTGGTAACTTCTCCAGCGTGCAGAAGCTCCTTCTTGATGGCAACATGTTCACGGGTCGGATACCTCCTCAGATTGGGAGGTTGCAACAGCTTTCTAAGATTGATTTTAGTGGCAACAAGTTCTCGGGTCCTATTGCGCCTGAGATCAGTCAGTGTAAGCTGTTAACTTTCCTTGACCTTAGCCGCAATGAGCTATCTGGAGACATCCCAAATGAGATAACTGGCATGAGGATATTGAATTACTTGAATCTTTCTAGGAATCATTTAGTGGGTGGCATTCCCTCTTCGATATCATCTATGCAAAGCTTGACTTCTGTTGATTTTTCATACAACAACCTGTCTGGTTTGGTGCCTGGTACCGGTCAATTCAGCTACTTCAATTACACGTCTTTCTTGGGAAACCCTGACCTCTGTGGCCCCTATTTGGTTGCTTGCAAGGATGGGGTTGCCAATGGCGCACACCAACCTCATGTAAAAGGACTCTCCTCTTCTTTGAAGCTGCTACTTGTTGTTGGGTTGCTATTATGTTCCATTGCTTTTGCTGTGGCTGCAATATTCAAGGCCCGGTCACTGAAGAAGGCCAGTGAGGCTCGTGCATGGAAGTTGACTGCGTTCCAACGTTTGGACTTCACTGTTGATGATGTTTTGCATTGCTTGAAGGAGGATAATATCATAGGGAAAGGAGGTGCTGGCATTGTCTACAAAGGGGCTATGCCTAATGGGGATAATGTTGCTGTGAAAAGGCTTCCGGCTATGAGTAGAGGCTCTTCACATGATCATGGCTTCAATGCTGAGATTCAAACATTGGGGCGAATCCGACACAGGCACATTGTTAGGTTGTTGGGCTTCTGTTCAAATCATGAGACAAACCTTTTGGTCTATGAGTACATGCCCAATGGAAGTTTAGGTGAGGTTCTTCATGGAAAGAAAGGGGGTCATTTGCATTGGGACACAAGGTATAAAATTGCGGTGGAGGCTGCCAAGGGACTTTGCTATCTGCACCATGATTGTTCGCCGCTCATTGTCCATCGTGATGTGAAGTCAAACAACATCCTTCTTGATTCTAATCATGAAGCCCATGTTGCTGATTTTGGGCTTGCTAAGTTCCTGCAAGATTCTGGGACATCTGAATGCATGTCTGCTATTGCTGGTTCATATGGATACATAGCTCCAGGTACCGTCCAATTTTATATGGTTGTGGCAAATTTCCTTTACCCGCCTGTTCATAATTGTGCGTTTAATCATTGTTCCGAATTTGACTCTTTGACTTATCGTCATGTTTTAGGTGTAGACTGTTGATATTGAGGTGATGTCCCTAAATTAATTAACATTGCTATGTGGTTTTTCTTGACTTTGGTTTTATATCATACCCAAATGATCTCTTGATTCGACCCCTTATTTAGTCTATTTCTAGGCCAAGTACTGAAAGTAAATGGTAGGTAGCTCTGCAACGTTTGATTTTTGACCCTAACCCCCTCTCCCCACACCTATGAAGTAGATAATGCTGTAGTCATAGGTTAGAGTCATTCACGACCGGAAACTGATGGTTATGGGCAAAATATCAGATAAAAAGACCTATTATGTTACTTTACACGTATTACCTTTGTTTAACTTATAGTTTCAAATTCAAGTGTCTTGCTTTATTTTAGTTTATGATACATGTTCGATATTTGATTGCAGAGTATGCCTACACATTGAAAGTTGATGAGAAAAGCGATGTGTACAGTTTTGGTGTGGTTCTTTTAGAACTTATAACAGGCAGGAAACCAGTTGGAGAATTTGGTGATGGCGTGGACATAGTGCAATGGGTGAGGAAAATGACGGATTCTAACAAGGAAGGAGTTCTTAAAGTTCTTGATCCTAGACTTCCCTCAGTTCCCCTTCACGAAGTGATGCATGTTTTCTATGTAGCCATGCTGTGTGTTGAAGAACAAGCTGTAGAGAGACCAACTATGCGTGAAGTTGTTCAAATACTGACAGAGCTTCCAAAGCCACCTGACTCTAAACAGGGGAACTTAACAATAACAGAATCATCTTTGTCATCATCAAACGCTTTAGAATCTCCATCCTCAGCCTCTAAGGAAGACCAAAATCCTCCTCAATCCCCACCACCCGATCTTCTTAGCATTTAAAGTGCTCGTTGGGTTAGTTCCCTTGGGTTGTGATAGCTTATCCATTTACTTTCTTTTTCTGTCTTCTGGTTTTTTCCTCCCTAACTGAAGGTGTTAATGTTTGGATTTTTTAATGGTTTTGTACAGTAGGTTTGATGGGGGTATTTTCTTATAAAGTCACCGTCTTCATCATGTAGTACTGCTTTTTAATTTTTATTTACGGCCGTTGTTGCGCTGAGCTTAAGTTGGGGAGGATTCAAGGGATTTTTTAATGGTTTTGTACAGTAGGATTGATGTGTAGCACTGCTTTTTAAAGGGATCAATAACAGGTAGAGTGAAAGGGACACACATTGACGCAAACGGGTTGGGGTATTAAACAGTGGGTATATTGTATGGTTTAGAATATTATTGATGAATCCTGAGTGAGTGGATTGGCACAGTATGAACTGTAAGCCTGATCTGTGACTGTGAGTCTATAAGTCAGGTTTGGATAAAGCTTTTCTCAAGAAGTTAACTTGTTTCGAGAAAATCGGATTGAATCAGGATTCAGGCTTGTTTTAATTTTAGTTCGTTGCTCATGCCGTGACGCTTTTTACAAAAATTAAAAATTATTTACCTGTAGCTTTTTCATTTACGCTAAAAGAGCAAGGTAACTCGGGCTCGAGATTTTGTAAAAGGGTTAGAGTTTTTTTTTTTTTTTTTTTTTCCTTTTTAAATAACAAAAGGGAAGGAGTGGGATAACAAAAAAAGAGCAATCTTGTAAACTTTTTATATATTCAAATCTTAGCGTTAACCCAACAAAACTCTGGTTGTGGACCAGTGCTTGGAACGTATGTCGCTGGCGTTGATATAATCCCAATAGAATTATGGCCATTGAATTTTAATTTAACCTGCAGAAAGGGCCAGAGGAAAGGGTATCCACGTGATGCACGAAACAAAATATTAGTTTGTTATGAGTTGAGTTGTCATATTTCATCTCGTACAATAAAGTGCTGATAACAGTAGTGTAAGAATAAAGTGTTGTTATTTTTGAATAAGATTGACCGGTGGTTTGTCGTAGGAGATTCACCTTTATCTCGGTATGTGTCCAAACCTTTGCTTTGGATGCCTTGCTAGTTATACCATAATAATACGCTTGTTTCACAGTTTCTCTGTATAGACGATAAGGTGAGGAAAGATTAGAGTTAGAAAGAAAGTAAGGAGCATGGTTTTATGATATGGGGTTGGTTGGTGCATATGTAATGTAATAACAAACAAAGAGAGGACTGTGGAATTGAAGTTTCTGGGTACACAATACTTGCTCTCTACCATTTGCAAAAAGGAAAAGGAGGACAAAATTTCAGTACATGTCTCATTGGAGATGGGTTGTGTTGTATCTCCTTCCAGCCTTGGATCAAGTATTCTAATATTACGATTAATTTTCAGGAAGAGAGAGCGAGAGGCAAGGGTCCCTTCACATATAAAATGTTTTTATTCCAAATCCAAAACCAGGATGATGAGATGAATGTTGTTCATAGGCTGGGACAATTGTTTTTGCAGCGATATGTAGGAAAAAGGGGGCAGCGTTGTAGGAAGTATCGGGGTTCTTTGATTAGGTCTGACTTTGAATTTGAACATTAATAATGCGGTCCCAGAGAAGAGATTAATGAGTTGTTTTTGTACGAATGATCAACACAAAAATGAAAATTAATTTTTCATTTTTTCCATCAACCCAAATATAACAGTGGAGATACTGATAAACTGTAGTAGTAATTGTTTGGGAAAAAATCTTATACTATAAAATAATTTGAATCCGTAACTCATTATTGCTCTATGATTGGGCAATTGAAGATTGGAACATGGAATTCAGCCAAAGAATCTCTCCACTATGGAGACACCATAAGCATCGGACAAAATCTATACATTAAATTTTGTGTGTGGTACAACTACAAGGTACAAGTCCAATACGTTAGAACACAAGAAAAAGCCCCTCAATGCGGCTTCGAAGTTCAAATTATTTGGGTACCAAATTGAACAAGGAAGGAAAAAAGATGAAAATTGAAAGACGGGAGAGGCCAATCAGTCCCAAAACGACAAACAACTTTACCGAAAAATCTATCTATCAAAACTCAAAACCAAACAGCGTGGGGACTTGCACAGGTTTATTGTTCATATAAATATGAGTTTAATAATAATTTGTGTAAAATAATTTTATATTATATTTAATTATAAATCACTATTTAAATTATTTTAAAAAAATCATTATACATAATAAAAATGTAATTGAATAACTTTAAATACACTATTAATACATATTCCTTTTTTTCACTATACAATGGACGAGTGTTTGTAATAATTTTTTCAATACATCTTTTCGTATAAAGTTATGAAATAAGACATTAAATATGAACGAAACTTATAAAATGTTATGAATTTTAATAAATGTAGCTAATAATAGAGAATGTATTTAAAAAATTGCATTGATAGCATTTCTATTTCCCCCGTTTTATGTGTTGTATTCTTTCTGATTGTATCTTCTGCAACAGTACTGCTCTATATATTATTCTGTCCAGTATAACTTTTGGGATTTAGATTGAAAGACAGGGCACTATACGTAGAATATCAGAAAACATGGTGAATTGGCAATTTTGTGTCGTCTTCTGCATTTTTTCCTTTTCAATTCTTTGTTTTGACTTTGAGTAATTGCCCAAGCTCTCCCTCCTAAGATTCTTATTTAGCAGCTTGCATTTGGAGTTTTTAACAATTATACTCTTTAATGGAAGAAGTCCTAGTTCATGATAGGGATAAAATATTTGATAAACATTAACTTACAACCAATAGCAGGTCAAAGAAAAAATTGCTGGTGCCTCATTCAAAACTTGTATATTTAGTTATATATTTTTAATTTGAGTACATATAGTAAAGTGAGCTTTACATAAGTTGATCATACATATAGACAGTTTATATTCAAAATCCAGAGAAAACTGTATAAAGAAAAACACAGAAAATTTACATAGGCAGCATCAAATACAAAAGAAGATTAAGGACAGATACTCAAGAAGTAAAAATAAATACTAACATGTAGCAAATACATATATTCTAACTGCCCTTCGTGTGTTTAGAATTCATTTTTGTTTTTAATTTATTAAAAAAAAGTTCCTCTTTATGCTGGCAAGGAAACTATGCAAGTAATTGCAATGAAAGCACCCGACATAGCACGATATGTATTATGACAAGTCCAAATAGTAGCTGGAGTGATTGATTATTTGTGTTGTGTGGTTGCCCACAAGATCTGCCTTTTATTGTTGTTCCATCTCATTACTCTTCTTTGACTTCATTTATTATTGCAGACACCACAGTAGTTATTATAAATAATGTTATGAGATCTGTTCATTTCCTTCTTCCGAAGCATTAGTAAATGTCCCCGAACTCGGATAATATATAAATGTCTGTTACGTGCTACTCCTATACGATAATATACATATTTTATGCATTAATGGTTCAAATATAGATCTCGACAGTGTGAGTAAGCGATGTTTCACTTTTCATGGATTGCTAATGGTGTGTGTGTCAGCAAGTTATTCATTAATGTAAATATAGGTAAATATTCATATATTTGATTTTACTTGATAAATAAAGAAGAAAAAAATTACGTCGTTTTATAAAAAAACATATTTTTTATAAAAAAATATATTTTTTATTAAAGAGAAAAAAGAAAATAAATTAAAACAAAAATTTATTAATTTACACATGTATTTATTAGTATATTAAATATATATAAAACAGTTATCAGTTATATATTTTTATTTTCAATTAAATAATCTAAGAAATATTATTTCGTATTTTTTTCTATTTTTTAAAGAAATTTTATATTTGTTTTTAAAAAATAGTTTTCATTACTTTCCACATATGAACAAAATATTTTAAAAAAATAAGAAAATAAATATAAAGAAGTAGTTAAAAGAAAATTGCTGACTTTAATGTCTGCATCAAGGTTGTCAGAATCGTAATTCTACATAGAATCGTAGATGCCTCATAGAATCGTAAGAGTCTACTTAAGACAAAAAACAAAAAGTAAATTACATAAATACAAAAAAAATGAGCCAAAGAGTGTAGTAAGCAAAAACAAGGTGCTGGAAGCAAATCCATTATGGACCTGGCCCAAATACAAAAAAAAAATCCTAATATCCTCCCATATAAAAGCTGCTCTTCTTCTCCTCTTCTTTTTCTTCCGTTGGCGCTGCATGGATTTTTTGGCTTTCTTCTTCGTTGTTGCGCCGCATCCACTCCCTGGCTCCAAATTCGCCTCCAGCATGGTACCATGTCATGCCTCACCGGAATATATCTCTTTCATTTTCCACCCCATCTTCTTTTCCGTCCATGGCTTCTTCTTCTGCGATTTTTCACTCTCTCACTACCTTGGGGATTCGCTTCTTCTTCCTTCCATGGCTTCCATTTCGCATAACCTAAGATTCATCAAATTGCAATCAGACTCGCGATTCTACGCCTATTCCACCGATTCTACGCCGAAAATGATTCTACATGCGATTTAACTCGCGAAGGCTTCGTAGAATCATAAAATCGGACAATTCTACGATTTAAATCGCGATTTTAGTAACCATGGTCTGCATGGCCAAGAGGCCTAGCCTCCTGCATATATGATACTCCAATTTAATATATCCCCCCAATTTAAGCAAGTTGGGCTACTCCAAAGTCCACTTTGAGTTGTCCAGTACCAATGCCCTACAGTTTTTTGGCAGCGCCTAAAGAACTCAAAGACAAAAACTTGATTACCAAATTCAAATAAATTTTGACCCTTAGATATCATTTACATTTATTAATGGTTGGGATGTTTGAAAGAAAAAAAAACTGAAATTATATGTTCATTTGTCATTTTTTATATACAAATTGTGTATTAGCATTTCAATAAATAAAAAGGGGAAAAAATGTGTTTAGTGTATTTGTAATAATGAGACTGTGTTCGAAGGTAGCAAATGTGTTAAGAAAGATAAACCCTAAAGTTTATGCACTATTTGGTGGGTAAAAAAGGAAGAGAAAAAGAGAAAAGAGACAAGAACAAAGTTGTCATAATTGAGATTCTACGTAGAATCGTAGAAACTTCGTAGAATAAAATCGTAGAATCCTAAGAGTTTAATTCAAAGGGGTGTATTAAACTATAAATTATTTCGTAACATATAATGTTACAAAACAAAATTTATAGATAAATTCACATGTTTGATAAATTAAACTATAAATTAATTATTAGTTCAAAATTAATTAAAAATTTATTATGTAAAATTATATGTGTATTAAATATACATTAAAAATTTTAATGTTATATGTATCAATATTAATTATTTTGTAATATAATTGACCTATTAATTTAGTTGGTTGGAACATTGTGTTAATAATGCAAAGGACACAAATTTAAGACTTATCCGTGTCATTATTTTAAATTATTAACAAGTAAAATAGCCAATGATATCAAATAGTAGCTCACTTGGACTCGTCCGGACTTTATGTTATGAAGGGGAATGTCTTTTAATATAGCGAGCGTATTCCACTCCAGTCAATTCGTGACATGTTATAAATCAATAACTCAAAATACTCGAATAAAAAATATATTATGAATAAATTTATCATACATAATACATAATAATAAATTGAATAAAACAACTACTAACGTTTTCATTTTCATTGCATAAACTATTTACTCTAAAAGTTCAATTATTTGCTACATTAATATATCAAAATGAGGAATTTAATTGTTCTAAAACATACGCATTTTAGAAGATAAAATCTAATATTACATTTTCTCACTTAAAATTTAAATATTAAAGTTTTTAATTTCATAATTTATTTATATACATATTATTTCAATCTTAAGATTTTATATTTCAATATCAAAATGAGGCATTGTTAGGCCATAATCCAATTTAGCCAATTATAATTGTATATTAATATTAGGAAGTTATGTGGTAGTTATTTTTAGATTAATTTTTAATTTTGTATTACACATTTATAAGTTATAATGTGACAATTATAATATGGATATTGTGGGTATTCCAATTATTACATTTACATGTGTCTAGATAGAATCATAGAATACTATCCTTTAGTACATAGTTCTAAACAGATATTCCCACATATCACATAAGTAATTCTAAATCTATGATCTCGCAATGGACACAACACAATCTCACCATTTATTTTCGGGACGAACTGTCATCAACTACTGATTTTCTGATGAAAGAAATGCCCTTCTCAATGCTTGCTGCTAACTCTTGGCCTTTTCCAAAATCTCCCTGTTGAAATAAAAGCAGTAGATAAACTCTAATGTTTCAGTTTCACCTATGTGAATAGGAAATTCTTAAGTAGAAATGCAAGTGATCACTGCATACCTCTCATAATCATTCAGGGGACCAAGAGGAAGAATTTCCTCAACCCCACCTCGGCCAAGCCGTACTTTTGATGCAAAGAATGGGAGTTCAGTCACCTAAAATATAGCAGGAGGAAAGGATAGTAAGTCTCCAACCCTAAGATGCTCTTTTTAGAAAACAGGCTTTTATATACCTGTGAAGCAACATATGCACATTCAATGATGCCAGCATCTCCTCTCAGGGCATGAAGGCATGCATCTGCAAATTTAACAGCAGCATATGCCTGCAGTTTATTACAAGTTGGACATTACATTTACTTGAACCGAAATAGTTATTTTATGAACTGCAGATGCTACAAAAAAAAAAAAGATGAAATTTCAAAAACAGGGGAACATTCACGTGAATTCATACGTACAAAAGTAAAAATAAGAATACTAACCATTGATAGTGTTGCAGAACCAGCTCCAGCTTTGGCCTAAGAAAATTACAAATTGTACAGATCAAAATTCTTATTTATAGATAATCCATAGCAATGGAGGAATCATGTGTAGCACGAAGTTACTGCCAAAAGGCACTAACTGATGCAATCCACCAAGATAGATTAGTAATTACTTTCAAACATAAATTACTCAAAGTGTAAGTTTCCCTGCATATGGCAAAGCTTTCCACAGAATTTCACAGGCAAGCCACTAGGCAGGCAAAAGCCACTAGTTTAATATATCGACTAAGGGCTTGGTAGAATTGCAAACTATCAAGTAAAATAAATAAATGTAAAGAGGATTGGAGCAAAGTGATCTGCTCTGATGTGAAATTTGAATCATCTTTGGCTTAAGCAAACCCATATTCAATTAACCTCTACACCTCTCCCACTTGGGTGGGAGTGCAGAGTTGCCCATAGGACCAGTTTATGCTATCTCTCACTCTCATTCCGATATTATTTAAGTCAACAGATGCAATATGTTGATCATCAAGACCCTCAGTTGATGGATAAAGGAAACATGGGTAATGATTGAAGTTTGGAATGTTAGTAATCGAGATAAAAGTAAACAGATTTTTTTTTAAACAAGCAAATAAATAAATGTTCACCTCAACAACTTCAGTTCCACCATTTTGTATACGATCAGTCAGGTACTCAATTTCTTTTGGGGTGAAAGAGCAAGGAGGTTTAATCTGATAATTGAGTGATTTTGTCAGGTAATAAATACAGAATCAAATTTGGTAACCATTAACAATCAGAAGTATTTATGGTGAAGACCTGAGAAAGAAGAGGTAAAATTGTGATTCCAGCATGTCCTCCAACAACTGGGACATCCACATCCCTTGGATCAACACCTAGAACTTCTGCCTGCAGTTTTTGCCCAACAAAAATGAATGAAGAACAACTACATAAATAAGACTAAACAACAATGTGCGAGTGCTACCAGGTATCCAGACTTCAACAAATAATGCTATAGAATCCACATAATCTAGATTATTAAATGGGTGTGATAGAAACTGGAATCAGGTATGATGATAGTAACAACCAGAATTCCATTTTCTGAAACTGACTGATATCTCTATAAAAAAGAAGGATTACAGATTGTATCTCACACTCTGTAATACTGAGAAACAGAAAGAAAATGTCAAACATTCTTCAAGGGACCTGCAAATCTTCCACATTTCCCTATTCCATTTTTGGCTGGCCTCACACTTCCTGTCCTTTCCTATTGTATTCATTTCCCATAACTGAATTCCCTTCTTATGCTACAATTCATTGCCAGCTCAGAATTTGGTTAGCTGAAAATAATTAGCATGAATATTTCCCCCCTTCCCCCATTTTGATTTTCTTACCTACATGTAGTATACACCTTAGTATTAGGGGTTTATCAGAATGATAGTGCCAGCGCAAGTAATTCAAAGATTGCATTAATTTACTTTAAACCAACAATGCTAATTACAGAGGTCCAAAGGAAACTATTGCTTTATGCATATACTATCAACAATACAAAAGATTATGACAAGAAAGAAAATCAGCTTTTCTCAAAGATTCAGTTCCTTAGTCATACCATCACAGGTTTTTATATTTAAGTAATACACATAAGCATAGCTGGTCTAATCTTGAAACAACAGAAATGTTTTACTGCATCAAGCAACTATAAAGAGCTGACTAATTTCAAGAACAGTAGCACATACCACAAACGTATTGGCTCTAACAACATCAAGCATAGTGACCCCCAAAAGTCTCTTAGGATCATAAGTACCAGCGCTTTTGAAAACTTCGGCTGCAATTGGGACCGTGGAGTTAACTGGATTGCTTATGACGTTGACAATGGCTTTAGGACAGCACTTTGCAATTGCTTCACCCAATGTTTTAACAATTCCAGCATTTATATTGAATAGATCGTCTCTTGTCATTCCAGGTTTGCGGGGAACACCAGCAGGGATGATCACCAAGTCCATGCCTATAAGTGCATCCTCAAGCTGCTGCTGCCCCAAAAAACCCCGAACCTAAATACCAAAACTTCTAGTCATTGCTATGCAAACAGAAATGAAGATCAATTTAATTTTACTAATCTAGACTGTGCCCACAAGGTTAACCAACCCATCAGAATCCAAATAGCTAGTTTATTAATTGAAATTAACTCATACACCAGCAATGTAAGAGTTCAATTTCTATGCACTTTTATCACAAATCATTGTTGGTATAACTTTTAAGTAGCTATTGTAAAAATTAGTGCACTTACCATCACATACGACAGTTGGTGGATTAGATGTAAAAATCTTATATTCTATCAGTGCATATATTATTTACTTTACCTTGAAAGTCATTTAGAGAATAAACTTTTATTGGTTGAAAGTGTAAAAAGTTTTACGGGGATAGTCAATAAGAATGAAACTCTTATTAAGTTTGGATAAACTTCTCCATAAGCACAAGAAGAAAAAAAAAAAAAAAAAAAAGCTTTTTCATAAGCTATAATTAGCTTATGCATAAGCTAATTTGTAGAAGCTCTGGTGTTGGTTTCTCGAAAAGATGATTTTTAGCTTTTGCATAAACTAAAATTAGCGTGTGAAGGAGTTGATTTCATTTCTCGTATGGAAACAGGCGTAACTTGGATGAAACCAACATGGTAGGAACTTACAACAGCGCCGGTGTCGACGTGACTTATATCAGCGGTAACGCCAGGGGTGTTAACAACATCATAGAGATGGAGAAGTGAAACGAGTGGATTCATCTTCATCAACATCGCCAGAGGTTGCCCTATGCCTCCTGCGGCACCCAATATGGCCACCTTGAATCCCGGGGCCCCACCTTTTGCACGGCAATCGCTACGCTTCAAACAAACATCGTCCTCTCTCTGTTCAAAACTCCAATCATGTTATTCTTAAGTCTTAACAATCGAACTAACGGTAGGAGCAACTGCAACAGAAAAACAAAACGAACCTGAGGGCGGAGGTGACCGGCGATTCTCGCAATTCGGTCGCTGGCACCTGAATTTGCCTCCATGATCCCTTTCACGGTGAAAGATTGTTGCGTCTTCAAATGTGAGTGAGGACGATTGATTATAAAAAGGTTGCGTTGCGTTTCGTGTGGAGAAAGAAGTGATACGGGTGTGGGATTGCGAATTGGGAAGCGTGCAACTGCAAATTGACCTTGTCTCTAATGCTCTTTGGTCTTTGCTGCTGTTAGGCTTCTTCACAATTTGGAGTTAGGATCTTCAATTCTGCTCCCTTTTTCCATAGAAAATTTCCCTGTTTTTTTTTTTTTTTTTTTAAATTTAGACCACGTGTAATGTTTACCTTTAAGTAATATTTTTTTATAAATAATCATTTTCTTTCTTTATTAAATAAATATAAAGTTTTCAAATTTGTTTTTATGAAAATTCAAGTTTTTGTCTTTGAAATTGAAAAAAAATGTGATAAATTTATTTATCCCTTAACTTCCTTATGTTACTATTAATGGAAGAGAGTCCACCTGATATATTTATGGACGAATTTGCGAGTGTCCTACTCATTTATAGATGAATTTTTCAGTGCATTATCCAAAATATAATTTAATCTTCACGTTCTTCATTTGTAAACTTATTAGAAACACTTAAAAATTAGGGAAACAAACATAAGTTAGAACAAACATAATAATAAGTAAATATTAATTAATAAACATAATTTGTCTATTGATATGAATTTTTTATTATAACAAGATTAGGCAGTGGTAAAATTAAGTAGGATCTCATTTTTTGTAATAATCAACTTAATAACTATGTATTTTTATTTGAGTATCATATTTTGAATAAGATAATGTCATATTATAAATTTTAAAACAAAAATATGAGATAATATCTTACTCAAATATAAGATACTCAAACAAATTAAAATACACAATCATTAGGTTAATCCTTAAAAAAATGATATTCAACTTGATTTTGTCACTACCTAATATTATCATAATAAAAATTATAAATTATACTCATTAATCAATATTATGCTTATTTTTATGTTTATTATATTTATTTTCTTTTTTTAGTGTTTATTGTAATATTATGTATCAGATAGACAAAAATTTGCATTTATTAACAAATTTATTATCACTTTACACATTTAAGAATAAAAATGATTATTTATTCTATTTTTTTCAAAATAAATAAAATTAATATTTCGATTAATATTTTTGGTATAGAATACACAAACCCTGGAATAACTTCTGGTCAATAGTTAATTCACGAGCTCGGTGTATTTTTTGATTAATTTTTTACTTAAAACTATTAAATTCTTATTTAACTCAAAATTTAGGCCTTGATTATTTGAGTTTCAGAAAAGTGCTAACATCACACTATTTTATCAATATGTAAAACTTGACTATTTGAGTCTTAATTAAAAATACACATTTTCTGCCCATTCTGATATAACTTAAAGCGATCCTAGTTTACAAAAACTCATCAAAAACCTCAAAAATAGAAAAGATAAACTGTACATTCTATTATACTAGTACATTAATGATATAAAATAATTTTTAATGATATAAAATAATTTTACATTATCATTTAATTATAAATTATCATATAAAATAAATTTATTAATTTTATAATAATTATCTTAAAATTATATTAATTACTATTTTTTATTAGTTTACCACGTATAATTGTTTTACAATCATTTTTTTGGGCCAAATTGTTTTACAATCATTAAACTTATACTTTTACATTTAATATTAAAAACTTAAATTTGCTTGGAGCTAAATTATTTTTTTAGTCTTGATAAAAAAAATATGTTCTTAGTATAATATATATTTATCTTAAGTTTTATATAAAATATAATATGCTTTATATAAATTTATGTAAATCAAGTGACCAAGGAGTAAAAGAATTTATTGGCAAACAATTTCTATAAAGCATTCCTTTAGACATGCCATATTTTGATACTTGGTTTAAATAAATTTATATAAAGCATATTATATTTTATATTTCTTGAAAATAATTTTTTTTTTAATTTTAAAAGATCATATTACTCTCTTCTAAAATATTAATATTTATAATAATCACTTTATTTGAATGTAAACAAATTTATGCCTAACATATAATTTGTCAAAGTGGAAATTAACAAATTTATATGTTACAAAAACTTAAAGTAGTTCTTCTATCAAAGCAACAAATTCTTGTTTCTTCGTTTTATGCATTGGATTTTAGAATTGTGTAGTGAAATTTACATAATTACTTTGCAAACTTTTATTTAAGCATAATCTTAGTGTATGTTTGGAGGAGAGTTGACAAAATTAATTTCAAATGGTTAAAGTTAATTTTGATTTTTTTTTTTGTTATATGGAGAGAAAAAAAATAGAAGAAACAAAACAAACAGCCGAAAAAAATAAAACGCACAAGGTTAGAAATCCTAAGACATCCTTTAGGAGAAGACTATGCAAAACCACTAAAGCATCTAAAGAAGACTTCCCAAGCTTGGTCAGAAAATTTGAATCTGGGCAGACATTACCTTTCCTTAACGTATGATATAATTTTGATTTGAATTTATTTATATTCGAATGTTTTTATCCTAAAAATAGGTTTAATATAGATTTTAGTTTAAATTTTTTTAGCATTAACATTTTTTTTATCACTTCTAGTTAAACCAAGATTTACCTAACAATAAAATATGATAAAAAAAAATAGAAACAAAGATAATTTTACCTAACAATAACCAAATTTGTATATTTTGACTAAAATCATAAGAGACAAAATCAACTTCAATACTTCCTACCATAAAACCAAACACAAATTAAAAATTATGCTAGCTAGTGTTTGAACATTATTATCTAATGTGAATCCAAATACTCGAAAATCAAGGATGCCTTTGACGCGATTTTTGACGCACAAAACCGGCCAAGAACTGCATATAAAATCTGTCAGCATCCACACACACATGATGGTTCACTAAAACATCAATCCGCGAAAATAATTACAATATGTGAAAGAGAAAAGGAGAGTTTTGTGTCTTACGAAAAATGGGGACAAAGCGTAAGTCGAAAAAGGCCCGTCACCGGCCGAAAAACGCATTTGCTTTGCCACACGGACAAAAAATACTTCTTTACCCCATATATACCAATCTCTTTCATCTCTCTCCTCCCATGCCCATTCTTCTCTTCCTTCTATTCTTCCTCACTCACTCACTCAATTTTTTGTACTTTGAGCCTTGGGATAAAAGAGAAATGAAGAGAAAAAAACACTACTATATGGGCTCTACACAATTCCTCTCCCTCAAGAGGCAATCACCAACATCAACAACATACCCTTGTTGACTCAAGTTAACATTCCCAGTTCTGGTACGTGAATAAGACCAACTTGGAAGGACAAGGATTGCATGAATGTAACTTTGCTCTTCCTAACTTTTTTTTTTATTTCCTCCAAAAAAAAGATTCATCGTCTAGAAAAAAAAAAGGCAGACAGGATGGAGCCAGGCAGTAGTAGTTTTTAGTTTATGGTTCCTTTTATAGAAAATAAATAAATAAATTTGGTCGAAATTTCTTTTCGTACTTTTGTTTCCTCTGAAGAGGAGGGGGATATAACATATATAGAACAGGCCAACGTTTTTCACTTGGTTCCTGTATCACCATTATCTAAAAGGGTATTTGATTTTCTGATAATTTATAATTTGTGTGTATGTGGGCTTAGCAATTATTGATATTGTGGCAGTGATATGTTGATAATCATCCTTCTTCTTCTTCGGCTAAATTGGTTGCAAATTATTCATGTTCTTGTTTTTACACTTTTTTGGGTTTTGTCGATCATTAATTATTTGCCTGAAAATAGCCTGTGATTATAATTTAGAGCGTGGTACCTAATTTCTCATCAAACATCTGCTGGAAGAATTTGGTGAAATGAAACAATTATATGATAAATAGCCAGTGATTATATGTTCACGAAACCTTCATCAACCGATACCTTTATGGTTCAGATGGTATTTAAGTTTTAAAATAGAATAGTTCTAAATCTTCAATAATCATTCTCCTACTGATTTACTTACTTCTTTATATGATAAATATTAAATATATTTTATATTTTCAAGACATTAAGGCGAATTTGTTAGAGAAATAATAGAATGATATAACATTGTTCTTTAAATTATACTTTGTTTTTTAATGGCTGGTGGGCTCGTGGCTGCTTCTATTCAGAATACATAATAAAAAGATATCCCAGATAAAGTTTTCTTCCTGTTTGCTGTCCCCTCTTCATTTTCTCTTTTGCGAAAGAGTTTGCTAGATCAGCTGTTACATCAGATCAGGCGATATCCTTGAATCGATCATTCGTCCCTAATGTAGGTAAATCTTATTAAGATGTGAATTGTACACGCAGTTCTATTGGAACTAGGAATGTAAATTGAGCACTTGAAACTTAAGCTTCTCTTGAAAAAACATGTAATGTTATTACTTAACTCATTTAGATCGAGGAAAATTTAAAGTTTAGACTCGACTTAATTGATATAAAAATTTGAAGCTTAACCTTATTTTTTTAATAAATTTAATTTATAGTTTGACTGCTTTTTATTTATGGAATACTCTTGAAGTGTTTCTAACGTTATTAATTACGTATTCTTATATATGTTAAAAGATATGATATAAAGCAAGGACATGAAGAGATTTTATATATATATATATATATATATAATAGAATTGAAAGATAAATTTGAGTTAATTTATTTATTAAAAACAAAAACTTAATTGAAGTTGAATTTGTAAACAACTTGACTAATTTACAATGTTATAAAAATACTTGTAAGATACTTTATATTATTAATTGAAATTTATCAAAAAATCACAATTTTTTTTATAGATCTTATCTCTCATTTAATAAGTATTGCTCATGATTTTATAATTTTTAATACATTTTGGTCAATAATATAAAATGTATTAAAAAATATATTAACGTACATGAAATCAATCAATGCCTCATCCACTGCTTCAAACACACACTGAAATTTTTTTTTACCAATATTTTGAATCATATAGTATATAAATGCTTCAATCAAAGGTCATAACTTTAAGTCTTAATTTTCTGTAAAAAAAAAAAAAATCGATCTTAATTTTTTAATCTTAATTTTTTTTTTGTTACTTCAATCCTAAAACGTTAACTCCATTGTTATGTTTTTTTTTCCATCAAACCAATGCTATGTTTTATGTTCTCATTATAAATTAAAAAAAAAAACTTATATTTTATGTTTGGCTAATTCATAATGGTTTATGAGATATTCCAACATCTTCAATGTTCACTTTTGAAATGCTCAGCATTATAGAACATTGAATAATGAGTGTATATCATCATATCAAATATGAAAACTTTTGAAGATTGAAGTGAAATACAGAAATACTAGTGGTATGCCAAACGCGGTTTTCTTTATGTTTTTATTTTCAAATATGAAAATAATTTTCCTATGGTATCACCACACAGTCAAAACTTGCGGCAGTCCCTTATTTGAATACCAAAATTTTGGTTTTTCGAGATAATATAGTACTGTATAATATTACTCCATAAACTTGTAAAACCAACGGAAAGCTGTTTTGGTTAGAATTACGATATTTTTTGGTAACGTTTTTAGAATTACGATATAATTTTGTTATATAAACCTTATTTAATTAAAATGCGAGTTAAACATGGAAACTGAATGATCATGTTTTGTTGCTTATCTACATGGAATTAAGTTATTCACGTGCTTTCTTTTCATATCTCCTTTTTTTTCCTATATACGTTAATGGAACTTGACTTTAGGTTATAAGATCGTTCAAAATTATGTAACCGAGTAACAAAACGATTTTCAGTATATTTTACTCTCTCCGTTCCAGAATATATCATGTTTTTTTTTTAAAAATCAAAATATATATCATTTTATAAAATTAATGTTACATTAAATACTTTTTTCCAAGGATATCCTAAGTAAATACTTAGTGAGAGTAGTTCATAAAAAGAATAATAAATAATTAATTAGATAAATAAATAGTATATTAGAAAGTTATTTAATGTTTTCTTTAAAATTCAACAAATTAATTATATTTGTTAATATTTATGTAAAATCTTTAAACGTCATATTCTGGAACGAAAGGAATACAGCTGCAATAAACAATAATGCAGCTTGGCTCGCTTGAATATTTTTTCAAACGAGTATTTAAGATTTTTGTATTTATGAGATTGAACACAAGTCATTACTACTACAGGTCAATTAGTCAATATGTTCAGCATTTGTTTCAACGTCGAAACATGACATAGGGACTTGGTTTTATGCATGGCACCAGCTACATAACACAACTCTGGAAAAGTTTAAGTGCTAGAAAACATTTCCATTTGGAAAGGTTAATTAAGGAATCCAATCCAATGACTAACTGACAACAATATTCCCAATCTTCGTTAACCAAGTCAAAAAAGCTATACTAGAAACAGAAGATTGGTATGTCTTCTCTTGTCGCTTATATGATGATTTTATATAGATGTGGAAACAGGGAATCTGATAGCCTATATGTCTCATGACAAACCACCATCACCAAATGGCTGAATTAGCTCAACTAATTTGACCTTTTTGCTACGATTAAAAGTTATTTTATACTAAATGTAATATTAAATTTGCCATATGCTTGCAATTGCTAGCTAGTGTCGCCCATAGCCAGTAACTAAGAAGTCCATGACATTATGATAAAGGGCAATGAAACTACCGCTTTATGACGCCTAATAGAGCTATTCTTTTTTCTTTTTTTTCTACTTCAATGACCAAATGATGCTTTATCACGACTCCGAACTAATACTTTTTGCCAACTTGCAAAGGTCAACCTCACCTTGTCAAGATTAATAGGGAAGGGCACTGACAGAGTGATAATATTCCACATTATCAAACAAAGAGTGACAATATTCAACAGTACAACTGCGGAGTCAACATAAGCATTTATTATATGGTTCATTATTATTTTGTAATGTAGATGCCGCATTGCTGCCAGAGGGTCCATCACGAGAGTCTGGTTTAAGTTCTTATGCATGCTGCGTAGGAGTAATTTCCTGGCTGTATCTTTCAACGAGTAAACTGTGCCACATTTTGTCTTGTACGTACTTTGGATGAGACTCTAGCTAGTGCTTGCGTCATTACTATAACTCATCTAATTTAATTGATGCTTTAAGCCTTTCTAACCAGTATTGATTATGGAGTCAAGTAAAATGGGAAGAAGTGAGTTTCATTAACTACTACTAGTAGAAGTATTTGTTTATCTACAATGATCCTCGGGAACATTGTATTTTGTATTTGTAAAGGAGGAAGTGGAGACAACTCCTGTCTTGTACCAAACAGCTGATTCTTCACGGCGACGCAGAGCCAAGAGCTATAGATTCTTCCCAAGCATTAACTTCTGGTTTTTTAAATTCTATTTTCAAATCTGCAATAGATCTTATAATGTTTTGAAACTTAATTAGAATGCATAATGTTATATTGGGTCTTTTTGTGTAAGCTTCTCTAGAAGAACTTTTAGAAGAAGAAAATATGAAGAAAAAAATGAGATGAGTTTTTGCATAAGTAAAAATAAGCTTTCCATTAGTTAATTTTTAGAAGTTCACCTATATAACTTCTCTAAAAGATGGGTTGACATCTACAAATTAACTAATGGAAGACTTATTTTAACTTATAGAAAAGTTCATTTTATTTTTTTCTTCTTAATTTTCTCTTGAAGTACTTTTAGAGAAGCTAACATCCAAACAGTCATTTTCCCATCTTGGCAGCGGGGCTTTCTAAATTCTCATACACAAGACTTTGGTTCTATAGCTACCTGTAACACCCCCGTGTATACCCGGTGTATTAACATTGTATAATCATCAGATTAGCGCTTAATCAAGATAATTAAAACCTTTTTAATAAAACAAGTTTATACTGCGGAAGCATGAAAACCAAACCATCTTTCTTGATAACATTATGTATGGAGACAAAACCCACAACAAGCATAACCATGCTCCCTGCTCAACCAAAT
>PYAF01006024.1:513861-528848 GCA_007407185.1 Glycine tomentella | reverse complement strand
ACTTCGTTTAAATAAATTTATATAAAGCATATTATATTTTATATTTCTTGAAAATAATATTTTTTTAATTTTAAAAGATCATATTACTCTCTTCTAAAAGATTGATATTTATAATAATCACTTTATTAGAATGTAAACAAATTTATACCTAACATATAATTTGTCAAAGTGGAAGTAAACAAATTTATGTTACAAAAACTTAAAGTAGTTCTACTCTCAAAGCAACAAATTCTTATTTCTTCATTTTATGCATTAGATTTTAGAATTGTGTAGTGAAATTTACATAATTACTTTCCAAACTTTTATTTAAGCATAATCTTAGTGTATGTTTGAAGGAGTGTTGACAAAATTAATTTCAAATGGTTAAAGTTAATTTTGATTTTTTGTGGTTATATGGAGAGAGAAAAATAGAAGAAACAAAAGAAACAACCGAAAAAAAATTAAACGCACAAGGTTAGAAATCCTAAGACATCTGTTAGGAGAATACTATGTATGTCAAACAGAGGATTATGCAAAACCACTAAAGCATCTAAAGAAGACTTCCCAAGCTTGGTCAGAAAATTTGAATCTGGGCAGACATTACCTTTCCTTAACGTATGATATAATTTTGATTTGAATTTATTTATATTCGAATGTTTTTATCCTAAAAATAGGTTTAATATGGATTTTAGTTTAAATTTTTTTAGCATAACATTTTTTTTATAACTTCTAGTTAAACCAAGATTTACCTAACAATAAAATATGATAAAAAAAAGTTAGAAACAAAGATAATTTTACCTAACAATAACCAAATTTGAATATTTTGACTAAAATCATAAGAGACAATAAAATCAATTTCAATACTCCCTACCATAAAACCAAACACAAATTAAAAATTATGCTAGCTAGTGTTTGAACATTATTATCTAATGTGAATCCAAATACTCGAAAATCAAGGATGCCTTTGACGCGATTTTTGTCGCACAAAACCGGCCAAGAACTGCATATAAAATCCGTCAGCATCCACACACACATGATGGTTTACGATATGGCTACCACTGAAACATCAATCCGCGAAAATAATTACAATATGTGAAAGAGAAAAGGAGAGTTTTGTGTCTTACGAAAAATGGGGACAAAGCGTAAGTCGAAAAAGGCCCGTCACCGGCCGAAAAACGCATTGGCTTTTCTTTACCCCATATGGGTCCTCTCCTCTTATATACCAATCTCTTTCATCTCTCTTCCCATGCCTATTCTTCTCTTCCTTCTATTCTTCCTCACTCACTCACTCAATTTATTGTACTTTGAGCCTTGGGATAAAAGATAAATGAAGAGAAGAAAACACTACTATATGGGCTCTACACAATTCCTCTCCCTCAAGAGGCAATCACCAACATCAACAACATACCCTTGTTGACTCAAGTTAACATTCCCAGTTCTGGTACGTGAATAAGACCAACTTGGAAGGACAAGGATTGCATTAATGTAACTTTGCTCTTCCTAACTTTTTTTTTTTATTTCCTCCAAAAAAAAAGATTTATCGTCTGGATAAAAAAAAAAAAAAAAAGGCAGACAGGATGGAGCCAGGCAGTGGTAGTTTTTAGTTTATGGTTCCTTTTATAGAAAATCAATAAATAAATTTGGTCGAAATTTCTTTTTCGTACTTTTGTTTCCTCTGAAGAGGAGGGGGAAATAACATATATAGAACAGGCCAACGTTTTTCACTTGGTTCCTGTATCATCATTATCTAAAAGGGTATTTGATTTTCTGATAATTTATAATTTGTGTGTATGTGGGCTTAGCAATTATTGATATTGTGGCAGTGATATGTTGATAATCATCCTTCTTCTTCTTCGGCTAACATTTCATTTGATTAATTGATTGCAAACTATTCATGTTCTTGTTTTTACACTTTTTTGGGTTTTGTCGATCATTAATTATTTGCCTGAAAATAGCCTGTGATTATAATTTAGAGCGTGGTACCTAATTTCTCATCAAACATCTGCTGGAAGAATTTGGTGAAATGAAACAATTATATGATAAATAGCCAGTGATTATATGTTCACGAAACCTTCACCAACCGATACCTTGCTTTGTTTGGAAGTCAAGAGGAGGAGGAGGAGAAGGGAAGAAAAGAGATTCAAGTAGAAGAAAAGAGAAGAAAATAAAGAAAATTCTTTCATCTTTGTTTGGGAGTTAAAAATATATTAAAAAAGAGAAATTGAGAGTTAATAAGATGTTAAATGTGAAAATTATATAATTTAAACATAAAAATATATTTTAATATATTTTTGAATTTATAATTGGGGTAGGATAATAATTTTAATTACTTTTCCTTATAAAAATCCCAAATGGGGGGAACAACAATTTTAGGCTTTTTGAAGATTTTAGAAGAGTTTTAAAAATCCTCAAATCCTTCTCCTCAAAAATTAAAACTCCCAAACAAGGAGATATCATTATCTAAACCTTTCCCCTCCCTCCTTTTCCCTCTAAAATCTTTCTCCCAAACAAACTCTTATGTTCAGATGCTATTTAAGTTTTAAATTAGAATAGTTCTAAATCTTTAATAATCATTCTCCTACTAATTTACTGACTTCTTTATATGATAAATATTAAATATATTTTATATTTTCAAGACAGTAGGGCGAATTTGTAAGATAATTAATAGAATGATATAACATTGCTCTTTAAATTATACTTTGTTTTTTAATGGCTCGTGGGCTCGTGGCTGCTTCTATTCAGAATACATAAAAAGATATCCCAGATAAAGTTTTCTTCCTGTTTGCTGTGCCCTCTTCATTTTCTCTTTTGCGAAAGAGTTTGCTAGTTCAGCTGTTACATCAGATCAGGCGATATCCTTGAATTGATTATTCGTCCCTAATGTAGGTAAATCTTATTAAGATGTGAATTGTACACGCAGTTCTATTGGAACTAGGAATGTAAATTGAGCACTTGAAACTTAAGCTTCTCTTGGAAAAACATGTAATGTTATTACTTGACTCATTTAGATAGAAGAAAATTTAAAGTTTAGACTCGACTTGATATAAAAATATGAAGCTTAACCTTATTTTTTTAATAAATTTAATTTATAGTTTGACTGCTTTTATTTATGGAATACTCTTGAAGTGTTTCTAACTTTATTATTAAGTATTCTTATAAATGTTAAAAGATATGATATAAAGCAAGCTAGGACAGAAAGAGACTATATATATGTGTATAATAGAATTGAAAGATAAATTTGAGTTAATTTATTTATTAAAAACTAAATTGAAGTTGAATTTGTAAACAACTTGACTAATTTACAATGTTATAAAAATACTTGTAAGATACTTTTATTATTAATTGAAATTTATCAAAAATCACAATTTTTTATAGATCTTATCTCTCATTTAATAAGTATTGCTCATGATTTTATAATTTTTAATACATTTTTGTCAATAATATAAAATGTATTAAAAAAATATATTAACGTACTTGAAATCAATCAATGCCTCATCCACTGCTTCAAACACACACTGAAATTTTTTTTACATTTATTTTGAATCGTATAGTATATAAATGCTTCAATCAAAGGTCATAACTTTAAGTCTTAATTTTCTGTAAAAAAAAAAAAATCGATCTTAATTTTTTAATCTTAATTTTTTGTTACCTCAATCATAAAACGTTAACTCCATTGTTATGTTTTTTTCTTTTTCCATCAAACCAATGCTATGTTTTATGTTCTCGTTATAAATTAAAAAAAAAAAAACTTATGTTTTATGTTTGGCTAATTCATAATGGTTTATGAGATATTCCAACATCTTCAATGTTCACTTTTGAAATGCTCAGCATTATAGAACACTCCACATTCTTGAATATCTTACATATATCTTGAATAATGAGTGTATATCATCATATTAAATATGAAAACTTTTGAAAATTGAAGGGAAATACTAGTGGTATGCCAAACACGGTTTTCTTTATGTTTTTATTTTCAAATATGAAAATAATTTTCCTATGGTATCACCACACAGTCAAAAATTGCGGCAGTCCCTTATTTGAATACCAAGTTTTGGTTTTTCGAGATAATATAGTACTGTATAATATTACTTCATAAACTTGTCAAACCAATGGAAAGCTGTTTTGGTTAGAATTACGATATTTTTTTGGTAACGTTTTTAGAATTACGATATAATTTTGTTATATAAACCTTATTTAATTAAAATGCGAGTTAAACATCGAAACTGAATGGTCATGTTTCGTTGCTTATCTACATGGAATTAAGTTATTCACGTGCTTTCTTTTCATATCTCCTTTTTTTTTTTCCTATATACGTTAATGGAACTTGACTTTAGGTTATATGATCGTTCAAAATTACGTAACCGAGTAAGAAAACGATTTTCAGTATATTTTACTCTCTCCCTTCCAGAGTATATCATGTTTTTTTTTAAAAAATTGTTCCAAAATATATATCATTTTATAAAATTAATGTTACATTAAATATTTTTTTCTAAGGATATCCTAAGTAAATACTTAGTGAGAGTAGTACATAGAAAATATAAATAAATTATTAATTAGAGAAATAAATAGTATATTAGAAAGTTATTTACTGTTTTCTTTAAAATTCAACAAATTAGTTATATTTTTTAATATTTATGTAAAATCTTTAAACGTCATATTCTGGAACGAAAGGAATACAGCTGAAATAAACAAAAATGCAGCTTGGCTCGCTTGAATATTGTTTCAAACGAGTATTTAAGATTTTTGTATTTATGCGATTGAACACAAGTCATTACTACAGGTCAATTAGTCAATATGTTCAGCATTTGTTTCAACGTCGAAACATGACATAGGGACTTGGTTTTATGCATGGCACCAGCTACATAACACAACTCTGGAAAGGTTTAAGTGCTAGAAAACATTTCCATTTGGAAAGGTAAATTAAGGAACCCAATCCAATGGCTAACTGACAACAATATTCCCAATCTTCGTTAACCAAGTCAAAAAAGCTATACTATAAACAGAAGATTGGTATGTCTTCTCTTGTCGCTTATATGATGATTTTATATAGATGTGGAAACAGGGAATCTGATAGCCTATATGTCTCATGACAAACCACCATCACCAAATGGCTGAATTATTAGCTCAACTAATTTGACCTTTTTCCTACGATTAAAAAGTATTTTATAGTAAATGTAATATTAAATATGCCATATGCTTGCAATTGTTAGCTAGTGTCGCCCATAGCCAGTAACTAAGAAGTCCATGACATTATGATAAAGAGCAATGAAACTACCGCTTTATGACGCGTAAATAGAGCTATTCTTTTTTTATTTTTCTACTTCAATGACCAAATGATGCTTTATCACGACTCAGAACTAATACTTTTGCCAACTTGCAAAGGTCAACCTCACCTTATCAAGATTAATAGGGAAGGGCACTGACAGTGATAATATTCAACATTATCAAACAAAGAGCGACAATATTCAACAGTACAACTTCGGAGTCAACATAAGCATTTATTATATGGTTCATTATTATTTTGTAATGTAGATGCTGCATTTGCTGCCAAAGGGTCCATCACGAGAGTCTGGTTTAAGTTCTTATGCATGCTGCGTAGGAGTAATTTCCTGGCTGTATCTTTCAACCAGTAAACTGTGCCACATTTTGTCTTTTACGTACTTTGGATGAGACTCTAGCTAGTGATTGCGTCATTACTATAACTCATCTAATTTAATTGATGCTTTAAGCCTTTCCAACCAGTATTGATTATGGAGTCAAGTGGAATGGAAAGAAGTGAGTTTCATTAACTAGTAGTATTTGTTTATCTACAATGACCCTCGGGAACATTGTATTTTGTATTTGTAAAGGAGGAAGTGGGAGACAACTCCTGTCTTGTACCAAACAGCTGATTCTTCACGGCGACACAGAGCCAAGAGCTATAGATTCTTCCCAAGCATTAACTTCTGGTTTTTTAAATTCTATTTTCAAATCTGCAATAGATCTTATAATGTTTTGAAACTTAATTAGAATGCATAATGTTATATTGTCATTTTCCCATCTTGGCAGCGGCGCTTTCCAAATTCTCATACACAAGACTTTGGTTCTATAGCTACCTCTGGCTCAAGTTATCAAGCAGTCCTTTTCTTAATCAATTTGACGCATGTGGGATAGGGGAACACGGTTGCAGTGTTTAAAAAGGCTAAATTATTTTCGAAACATTTTTTCAGTTTCTAGCTGTTTTAACATGACTACGAACTTTTTATCAAAAAAAAAAAAAAAAAAACATGACTAGGAACTTACTTAGAGAGTAGAGGTGTTCATGGATTCGAACTAATCCAATGAACCTGACAATTCAAATCGAATCAATTAAATTAGTTCCAATTTTTTTCCAGTTCAGATCTAACTCGAACCAAACTAATGAAATCCAAAGTTGATTGGTTTGGGTATCGGGTTGGTATAATTCAAATCCGATGAGAATCACACCAAATCAATACTTATTTATATAATTAATTTTTAAATTTTTTATTATATTGCTTATAGCCTTACATCACGTTTAACATTTACATGTGTGTGTTTACCTCTTTTAAAAAATAGAATTAGAATCTGACTATCCATTACTTGAACTCATAACCCTGACTTAGTAACTCTCCTTTTGTGTTGTCACTTACTCGTCTCCTTCATTGTTGATCTATCGCCTCCTTCTTTGTTGCTTTGTCGCCTCACCTTCTCATCTAACTTCTACTTTGTAGCAAGCGTGCGTTATTGGTGTTGTGTCATCACGGGTGATTGTTCCTTTTTTCTTTCTTTAAATCCCTAATGTGTTCTATTAGTATATTACTACACAAATTTTTTTTCTCTCATTTTAAATCCCTAATTTGTTCATTTTTCCTTTCTTTAAATCCCTTATTTTCTCTCATTTTACATTAATGTATGTTAAGGAGTTCATCAATCCATTTTTGATATAAATTAATGTTTTCAGTTCAAGACAACGCCTAATGAGGATTAAAATCATATTGTTAGTCGGTTTCAATTTGTAAGGCAATTAATATAAATGCAATATAAGAATAATTAGGTGGTTCTTTGTCTTTGAGTGAAGTTCTTGATTCTATTTGATAATCATGATGCCAAAGGCCTTTAATCAAATTAGGCACATTACCTAAAACTAGTCAGTAGCTACTATGTTTGTTTTCATTACAAAGAACATATAGTACCACGTTAATTCTTATAATTTCATCTTTATAATTAGTTTTATTGATTTTTATAATTATTTGTTACTAATTGTCTAATTCCATTCTTATAATTATTAATAGGTTGTTAATCAAATAGAAAGTCAAACAGCTTCTACTAGACCAACACATGGAACTCAACCAACACAGAGAACTCAGCCTACTCAAGGAATGATACAAGAATTGCTTGTAATTACTGTCATCAAACATATGCATGCAATACTGCTACTCATGGAACTAGTAATTTACTAAAGCATTTAAAAGTTTGTGAGAAAAGTCCATTTAGGAAAATTGATAAGAAACAAAAAAACTTTTCCTTGGAAAACAAAGTGAGGAGGATAATTCTGAGTTGCTTGTAAGTATTGTTGACTTAAGTTGAACTTCTTTTTTATTTTATTTGAGTTGGACTAGTATTTAGTTTATGTTGGACCCAATAAAATCGAACCAACCAACCTGAACATAATTGGATTGGTTTGGTTTGCGATGAAATTTTTTTTGACAAATCTGAACTAAACTGAACCAATTAAAATTGATTGGTTTGGATTTTATTTCATGCCAAACCCGAGCCAAAGCATTCCGTAAACGCCCCTACTTGAGAGAGGTTTTTATTTATGAACTATTCGATACATTCTTATTCTACTTTTTTTTAATGACTAAATAGTTTATTTACTTGTAGTGTAAATAATTTTATGCCATTATTTAATACAAATTAATAGCGGTAAGTTTGATAATTTTTATGATAATTACTTTTAAAATTTAGTTAATTGCTTATTATGATTTCTAATTATTTGATAGTGACAAGTGATAGACCTATTCTTTTGTGAGGATGAACATATGCATTCTTTATTTTCATAAAGTAACATGTATTTCTCTTAAATTTTATATTTTATATCTTTTATATTTATGTGTTTGAACTCACTATCTCATTTTTATGTTAGATTTTAAAAAAAATACTCTATCCCCACTTACTTCGTGTTTTAGATTTGTCACTAATTATCACAATACATAAAAATTAAACTTTTATTTTATTTCAAACTTATAATAACATGAATTCTTAAATAATAAAGTAATTGTATTTATTATATATGTTTAAATTGAGTACCAGATGAGAGATCAAGTTTGTTTTTATAATGAAAAATATTTTTTGAGAATTTTGAGTTATCTATATCTTAAGAGAGGAAAGAAGAAAAAAAATTATTGATTTGATTAATGAGTAGTGTAATAGAAAAAAAGGAAAAAAAGAATTATTAATTAATTATTTAATTTAATATAACAATCACTTTTCTATAATTTTTATGTTTCTATGCTGGAGCAGTAAAAAAATATTATTAATTTTTTTTCAATTATATTCACTTTTATGATTTTTTTCCTTTGCTGATGTGATGTCGCTTTCTTCTATCTACCTAATTCACCACCAATGAGGTGGATGTTTATTATTATTATTATTGTTTCACTTACATTCGTTTTTCCCCGAAGTAGGAGTAGTTCTTAGAATAGGTAGTAAGGTAGGTATTGGGGTGGATGGAATGAATTCAATTTGGTAGTTTTGGAATGTCTGAAATCTAAGACAAAAACTGTAGTTATTATTCGTTCCTCACTTTTTTGTGTTTTTCTCTCTAGAAGAAAGGCAAGAAGAGGAAAGAGAATTGGTTCCCAGTTGAAATTGATCCACACCAAACTACAAATCCGAATCAAATCCAAAGTTTTACTTACAGCGCAACTCTCTTTCGTGATACCAGGAACATATATCATTTAGCTGGTGTCAGCGTGCCATCCACCAGAAGAATGATTCTTATTTCTGGAAGCAGTATACCTCTGTGCTGCACCAGTGTAGTGTCTTATATGCTCTCCGCTTCCGGTTAGGCATGCACATTAAAAGTAGCTCCTTTTTGCCACTTCTTTTCTCAACCTTTGAAAATACGCCAACGCGAATCACGTCTCTAAACACAAACGTCCTTTTCTCACTCAACAGTCAACACCCTCCCTTTCCCTATCATCATAGTTCAAAAGATGATACCCTTTTAATTACTTCAACAAAGAGAACCGCGTGAGTTCCACATCACTCATGTCTGCTTCCAACTTGTCACCATTTCCATGCATGACATGAAGAAGAGGAGCCATCTCCGTCCTTCCCTTTTTCTCACTCACGAGGACGAGCCAGTGTGAGTACTCATACTAAACAAACAAGGTCCCCTCAAAAGTTAAGCATTCTCATTTCTCATTTCCTCGCTGCAAATTTAACCCTTCCTTGCTTCGTTCTCTTTAAATTGAGAAACATGCCGCAACCATTGTTTCTGTTTTTACTTTTATGTTTATTGTGCTCAAGTAGTGGTTTATCTCAAGTTTTGTCCCTCGAGAGAGAGACTCAGATTCTACTTGGGGCCAAGAACACTCAGCTCAAAGACAAAAACAAGAGTCTCAAAAACTGGGTGCCCAACACAGACCACAACCCCTGCAACTGGACCGGCATTACCTGCGACGCACGAAACCACTCACTTGTCTCCATTGACCTCTCCGAAACTGGAATCTACGGCGACTTCCCCTTCGGTTTTTGTCGCATTCACACCCTCCAATGCCTCTCTGTGGCTTCCAATTTTCTCACCAACTCCATCTCCTCCAACTCTCTGCTTCTCTGTTCCCACCTCCGTCTCTTGAACCTCTCCGACAATTACTTCGTCGGAATCCTGCCGGAATTCCCGCCGGACTTCACCGAACTAAGAGAGCTAGACCTCTCAAAGAACAACTTCACCGGCGACATTCCGGCGAGTTTTGGACAGTTTCCGCATCTGAGAAGGCTCGTTTTATCCGGAAACCTCCTCAGCGGAACGATCCCTCCCTTCCTAGGCAACCTCAGTGAGTTAACTCGTTTGGAACTAGCTTACAACCCCTTCAAACCAGGACCTTTACCTTCCCAACTAGGAAACCTCTCTAATCTCGAAACACTGTTCCTCGCCGATGTAAACCTCGTAGGGGAAATTCCACACTCCATCGGTAACCTCACCTCGCTCAAGAACTTTGATTTGTCTCAGAACTCCTTGTCAGGTAAAATCCCAAACAGCATTTCAGGTCTGAGAAACGTTGAACAAATTGAACTGTTTGAAAACCAGCTTTCCGGCGAATTACCCCAAGGTTTAGGAAACCTCAGCAGTTTAATTTGCTTAGACCTCTCTCAGAACGCTCTCACGGGAAAACTACCAGACACAATCGCTTCCTTGCATCTCCAATCTCTCAACCTGAACGACAACTTTCTCAGGGGAGAAATTCCCGAAAGTCTAGCTTCAAACCCGAATCTGAAGCAACTGAAACTCTTTAACAACAGCTTCACTGGGAAACTCCCACGAGATCTGGGGAGAAACTCTGACATAGAAGATTTCGATGTCTCAACCAATGACTTGGTGGGAGAGTTGCCAAAGTACCTCTGCCAGGGGAACAAACTGGAGCATCTCATCACGTTCGCGAATCGCTTCTCTGGAACGCTCCCTGACCAATACGGCGAGTGTCGTTCACTTCAATATGTCAGAATCCAGAACAACCAGTTCTCGGGCCCGGTGCCGCCATCGTTTTGGGCCCTTACTGGGCTTCAGTTTCTGGAAATGTCCAACAACAGGTTCCAAGGTTCGGTCTCTGCTTCCATCTCTAGGGGACTCACCAAACTCATTTTGTCCGGTAACAGCTTTTCTGGCCAATTCCCAATGGAAATATGTGAACTTCATAACCTCATGGAGATTGACGTTAGCAAGAACCGCTTCACCGGTGAAGTTCCCACGTGCGTAACTAAGTTGACAAAATTACAGAAACTTAGACTGCAAGAGAACATGTTCACCGGCGAAATTCCCAGTAACGTGACCCACTGGACTGACATGACAGAGTTGGACTTGTCGTTTAACCGGTTCACCGGTTCAATCCCATCAGAACTTGGACATTTATCGGATTTGACATACCTTGATCTCGCCGTTAATTCTTTAACGGGGGAGATTCCGGTGGAGTTGACGAACCTAAGACTCAACCAGTTCAACGTCTCTGGTAACAAGTTGCACGGAGTGGTTCCTTTAGGTTTCAACCGCCAGGTGTACTTAACGGGTCTAATGGGAAACCCTGGTCTCTGTAGCCCCGTCATGAAAACCCTGCCTCCTTGTTCCAAACGCAGGTCGTTTTCTCTGCTTGCTATTGTCGTTTTAGTTTGCTGCGTTTCGCTCCTTGTGGGGTCGACGTTGTGGTTCCTGAAGAGCAAGACACGGGGTTATGGTGGTAAATCCAAGAGCTCCTATATGTCAACCGCGTTTCAGAGAGTGGGGTTCAATGAAGAAGACATAGTTCCGAACTTAATCAGTAACAACGTGATTGCCACAGGGAGTTCGGGTCGGGTTTACAAGGTGAGGCTCAAGACGGGGCAGACGGTGGCGGTGAAGAAACTGTTGGGTGGCACGCAAAAGCCTGACGTGGAAATGGTGTTCAGGGCGGAGATTGAGACTCTGGGAAGGATTCGGCATGCGAATATTGTGAAACTGTTGTTTAGTTGCAGTGGTGATGAGTTTAGGATATTGGTGTATGAGTACATGGAGAATGGGAGCTTAGGGGATGTGTTGCATGGTGAGGACAAGTGTGGGGAGTTAATGGATTGGCCTAGGAGGTTCGCAATTGCTGTGGGTGCGGCTCAGGGGTTGGCTTATTTGCACCATGATTCTGTGCCTGCTATTGTTCACAGGGACGTCAAGAGTAATAACATTTTGTTGGACCATGAGTTTGTGCCAAGAGTAGCAGATTTTGGACTTGCTAAGACATTGCAGCGTGAGGCCACCCAGGGTGCTATGTCCAGGGTTGCTGGATCATATGGTTACATTGCTCCTGGTCAGTTTTCTTTTTTTGTTTTTCTCCATATTTTTGTTAGGGAGGGAATTTGCCTAGAGAACTTGTACATAAATGAGATCAATGTTAAGTCAAAAAGCTACTTAAAATTGTTTCAATTCAAAATCAATTCTTTATGGTGAAATCAATCATGTAAAGATTTAGCTAAAACCAGATTAAATAGTATTTTAATATGATTTTTAGATGATTCGATGAGAATATTAACATGTAAGGAGATGATTGAGGTGGGTGTGAATGTGAGTAGAGGTTGTCCAAAGGTTAAGCAACTATAATGACTGCTCAATTTGTTTAAAAAATATAAAGAGAATGTGACTCCTTCTGGAAAACTTAATTGCTAATGTCTACCTAACTGATTTAATTTCAGAGTATGCTTATACAATGAAAGTGACTGAGAAGAGCGATGTGTATAGTTTTGGGGTGGTGCTGATGGAATTGATCACAGGCAAGAGGCCTAATGACTCTTCATTTGGTGAGAACAAGGATATAGTGAAGTGGATCACTGAGACTGTTTTATCACCATCTCCTGAAAGAAGAAGTGGCGATATTGGAGGAGGAAAAGATTATATTATGAGCCAGATTGTGGACCCGAGATTGAACCCAGCCACTTGTGATTATGAAGAGATAGAGAAGGTTTTAAATGTGGCCCTACTCTGCACCTCAGCATTTCCCATTAATAGACCCTCAATGAGAAGGGTGGTTGACTTGCTCAAGGACCATAAACTGTCATGATGCTGTGTTGAGCTTCCCAAGCTCTGTCCACAAAAGGACCCTAATTTTGCATTGCAGTGGCGGTAGGAACCAAATGAAAGCGATTGATGGCTGTGTATGCAAGAAAACTTACTTAGGAGCAAATTTTGAGCAAATTTATTATTAAGGATTGAATATGAGTGATTATTTTGTTACTCATTGCATGTAAATCTTGTTGTATATACGATGGCTCGTGAATCCTGTCTTTGATCAAGGTAAAAGTAAGTAGTGAATTGGAAAGTCATGTCACATCCATACTATACTGAAAAAGAAATACCTTCCTGCAGACTTTAGCATATCTTTGTTTTTTTCTTTTTCTTTATCTATTTTTGGAGCATAACTGTTAAAAAAAAGCTGGTTTGCATTCTTTTATATTAGCGTATCACTCATCGTCATACTGGTACTTGACGTATATGTCACAAGTTTTGGTAATCTGTTTGAATGTTATTCAAGATAACTACCAGACTCTAGACACTAGAGAGTTGGAGTAATGTTGACACCTTTTATAGGATGAATTTGTCTTCCTTTTTTCCTCCCTAAAAAACGAGAACGTACGATTGCTTAGGTATGGCCGAATCTTTCCCTCATGAACGCTTGGTTTTCAAGCAAGGGTGATTCCACTACAAAAAAGCTGCAGTTGTGGAAACGTGAAGGCATGTGGGTCTTGACTATTGATGGAGAAGGCCCATCTCACATGCGGTTCTGAAAAAAATATGGAAAATGGTTCTTTATTAGATTGATGAACCATCCATCTTCTGAAGGATTATGTGGCATCCATCAGAAAAGCGATACAAACGAAGCCTTTGTCACAGGCTCACAGGTTCATAGCATGTGCTGTGTAGACACTAAGGTAGGACAATTTTTTTCTACTTGACTCTACCATAATTGCCTGATCATGCAGCAACTTCAATTATGTTTTCCAAAAATATAGACAAGTAGAATCAATGGAGAGGTAAGAAGTAGCTAATGCCAAAACCAATCAACATCTAAATAAAGTTATAGGAAAAATATACCCCTTTAGTATTTTTCCAAGTATTATCCGATGGTTTGAGTAAAAAAAAAAAAAGTATCATCCCATGGAAAAGATATTTATTTACCATATCATATATTTGTCGGTCAAATACAGCAAGTTAAGCAATAGCACGGTCAATAGCTTCATAGAGAACTTCAAACTGGTGTGTTTGCTGAGTTAATGACCTTTTAGTTCTCTGAATACATCCCAGAAGAAGAGCATCTGATTCCAAAATGGCAATCACAAACAAGTAGCAAGGGATAAAATTTTAAAAATAAAAAAATGAATGCAAAATAACTGTTAATGTAGTTTAAATCTAAAGTAGCAGAGATAATAGTAAAATAGAGAGACAAATGCAAGCATAAAATGTAAATTCAGTTAAGATCAAAACATACATTATACACATGGATAAAAGAATATTTCTTACGCTGGGATTTTCAGGCAGAATGTTATATGGAAAAAGTAAAACCTTTCAAGCCCAAATCACCATGTAATCCGTCCATTGCCCATAGTACCTACACCTAAAAAAAAAATACTCCATTCCATTTCACAATTGTTAAGGCTTTTAATAATTTTATATGCTAGTCTGTTTACATATAAGTTATAACTATTTTTGAGGGTTTTTTTCTTGAAAATATAAAAATTTTTTAGTAAAAAAACTCTTAAAAATACTTCTAAACTTATAAAATTTTGCTTAAACGAATTTAAGTAATACTAACTAACAAGCCCTGCAATTGGGGTAAATGCTCGGTATCTAAGTTAAAAAACCACTTTTTAAGTTGAACTTAAATGTTTTTGTTAATCTTGTGAGTAAAGAGAGAATATGTATTTATTTTATATTATGTGAGTCATGCCATGTGATATACATGTTTTTTTCGTAACTTTACTAATATCCTGACAATAAATCAATAATGACATCAAAGGCAAATCAATAGAAAAAAGTTAACTTGAGATGGAAGGAATTCCTTCTTTACATAAAGAATGTATTATTGATATATGTCTCTAATAAAAGGATTTGGGTCCTTTCTATTTCATTTGAAAGAAAAATAACACCTCTTTCTTTTTAGATCATATCTCTTTCTTGAATAATAAGACATAATTTTATTGATAAAAGAATGATATATTTTTATATCAAATATAGATTTATCATAATTATAAAATTTACTAGTTATTAC
>PYAF01006024.1:494224-508208 GCA_007407185.1 Glycine tomentella | reverse complement strand
TAGTAAGACATAATTTTATTGATAAAAGAATGATATTTTTTTTATTCAAATATAGATTTATCATAATTATAAAATTTACTAGTTATTACATTAATCAAATGGCGCTCTTTCATTTGAAGAAAACCACACACTAGTTGATTTAATAAAAGGGTATTTCTTAGCTTATAAAAACATTAATAAAGGGTAAATTTTGATAAATGGTTCAATTGAACACTTATTCAATAAGTATTTATGATGTAAGCTTATTTTCATAATAAAATAAAATGATCAAATATTAGTAAAATTGTAACGAATTACCTTTTTTAGCAGTTTCAAACTATTTAACACTAGATCCAAGAATTTAATTACAAAATTGTAGGAGATTAAAGATTTAAACCGTATAATATTTGTTTAGGGGTCAAATTAATATTCTAAAAAAATTCAAGCACTTATTGATCATGTTAAACCTGAAAGAAAAAAATCTTATGGTATAGTTTTAGCAACGTAAAAATTAATATCTTGCTTGTAAAATGTAACTATTTTTATTTGAAACAGATAAAAAACATTAACTTATTTTTAAATTTGAAACACGTTCAAATATAAATAAATAAAATAATCATGCAATGATGGCATAAATTTTTTATCCAATTATTCAATCACATCTTATAATATATGATAAATTTATTAATTTTTAAAATAATTATTCTAAAATAATTCAAAAAATAATTTATAATTGAATAATAATACATAAATAATAAACTCATAAGTAAATAAATAGTAATAAAAATTCAAATAGTAAAACCCAAATAAATAGTTGTAACAGTAATGTGCGAATATTATAATTTAGAAAGAGGTATACGTTAGGACTAGGTTGGGTAGATGATATCCACGTGGAGGTGGAAGAGTCACATTGGGCGCGTGAAAAGTGGAGGAAAGTTGGGTAACATTGGACGGCAATAAAGTTTGATTTCACGTTCCCCGGTGACGTAAAAACGAAAGAGTACAAGTTAACGGCGGTTAATTTAAACATCACTGAGTGAGTGACCCACTCTCTTTTTTCATTTTTATCCGTCTCCAATCCATGATCACATCCGCACCTATAAAAGAACGAAACCAATTAAGCAGAGAAACGGAACATTCGAGCAGAGAAGCGTCTTAATAAACGCTAATCTCTGCACCCTTCGCCAAAATGAGAGAGTGCATTTCCATCCACATTGGCCAGGCCGGCATTCAGGTCGGAAATGCTTGCTGGGAGCTCTATTGCCTCGAGCATGGCATTCAGGTTATAAATCTTCCACCTTGCTTCTTTCTGCCCTTACTAGATACTAATATTCAAATACATTTGCTTTTGCTTCTTCGACATTGCGTGAATCTTGAACCATTCTCTGTCACTCGGAATTTCAGATTCAACATATCACAATTGCTCATCATTTGACCATAAAATCTACATCTGTTTCGGATATTACCAATCAAACTACACATAATATGACGTTAGCTTTTTTTTTTTTTTAATAAATGATTTGTTTATAATTCGAATTCTGCGTTGTTTATGGTCAATTCAGCTATACCTTCGTAACCATCTACGTGATCAATTTGTTTTTTTAGGCTGATGGGCAGATGCCAAGTGATAAGACCATAGGTGGAGGTGACGATGCTTTCAACACCTTCTTCAGCGAGACCGGTGCAGGAAAGCACGTGCCTCGTGCAGTTTTCGTAGATCTTGAGCCCACTGTCATTGATGAAATCAGAACTGGCACATACCGCCAACTCTTCCATCCTGAGCAGCTCATCAGCGGAAAGGAAGATGCTGCAAACAACTTCGCTCGTGGCCACTATACTAGTACTGTTTCTTTCCCCATTTGCACCCATTTCAAAAATTGTGCCTTTTCTTTGATTGTGTAATAAGTAATTAACAGTTTTCTTTTTCTTATGGTGATCTCTTAATTCAGTTGGGAAAGAGATTGTTGATCTGTGCTTGGACCGTATCAGAAAGCTTGCGGACAACTGCACTGGTCTCCAAGGTTTTCTGGTTTTCAACGCTGTAGGTGGTGGCACTGGTTCAGGTCTAGGATCCCTTCTCTTGGAACGACTTTCAGTGGATTATGGCAAGAAATCCAAGCTGGGTTTCACTGTCTATCCTTCACCGCAAGTTTCAACCTCTGTGGTTGAGCCTTACAACAGTGTCCTTTCCACCCATTCCCTTCTGGAACACACTGATGTTGCCGTGCTACTTGACAATGAAGCCATATATGATATTTGCAGGCGTTCCCTTGACATTGATAGACCCACTTACACTAACCTTAATCGCTTAGTTTCTCAGGTTTGTGTTTCTTCAACACATAAATTGAAACAAACTCTGCAATTTCATTTTATATTTAGTCTTTCAAGTATTACCCTCTTTCTCAAATAGTCCATAAATTAATGAAATTATGTAAGTAGTTCCTAAAGTATTGAATATCTATCAATTTAGTCCCTATGTTGATAATATGATACATTTTACTAACATCTAGAGAATTCTTTTGAAGGATTTTTTAAGACTTGTGAGACTATTTAAGAGAAAAGAGTAAAACTTTAGTGATGAAATTGATGGTTTATTATCGGGTTTTATGACATGTGATCTGACTTTCTTATCATCATATTTTTCAGGTGATATCATCACTGACTGCATCTTTGAGATTTGATGGTGCCTTGAATGTGGATGTTACTGAGTTCCAGACTAACCTGGTACCATATCCGAGGATTCACTTCATGCTTTCATCCTATGCTCCCGTGATTTCAGCGGAGAAGGCATACCATGAACAGCTTTCAGTTGCAGAGATCACAAACAGCGCGTTTGAGCCGTCCTCTATGATGGCCAAGTGCGACCCTCGCCACGGCAAGTACATGGCTTGCTGTCTGATGTACAGAGGCGATGTGGTCCCTAAAGATGTTAATGCAGCCGTAGCCATTATCAAGACCAAGCGCACTATCCAATTTGTTGATTGGTGCCCCACAGGGTTCAAGTGCGGTATCAATTATCAGCCTCCAACTGTTGTTCCAGGGGGAGATCTTGCCAAGGTGCAGAGGGCAGTGTGCATGATCTCCAACTCCACAAGTGTTGCTGAGGTTTTCTCACGCATTGACCACAAATTTGACCTTATGTATGCCAAGAGGGCCTTTGTGCACTGGTATGTTGGTGAGGGCATGGAAGAGGGTGAGTTCTCTGAGGCTCGTGAAGATCTCGCTGCCCTTGAGAAGGATTACGAGGAGGTCGGAGCAGAGGCTACGGAAGGTGATGAAGGCGAGGATGGAGAGTATTGATTAGGGACTTTTGCATTTTTAGTTACGTTTTCGTGATGGGTTTCTTTTATGTACTTTCCTTGGCTTTATTTTCTAAGTTGTTGCCATATGCATGAATGGTTTGTCATTTGATGGAGCTTGCTCTGTTCCAGCACTAAACAACTTCGATGGTATGATTGTGGCTCTTTTAGTTAAAATTGAAATGTTTATGCGCAGTAATTTGATTGTCTTTGTGATTGCGGAGCTTAATTATGTGTGATTGGGTTTGAAAAAATTATGAAAACTTACATCATGCATGGATTGCATTTGAAATCTATAGTTTTATAGCTACTGTTTGTACTATTCTTCTAAAGTTTTTCCTTTTTTGAAAGGATTCTCAGAGTTTGATCTCTATAATTTGAGTAATAGAAGTTTGTATTCAAATTTCAAGGACTATCTAAGTTATTTAGATGAAACTCAAAGAATAATATAAATAATACCTAAGAAATTGCATTTTAAAAAAAGAACTAAACATAAATATAATTGTATAAGTATTGTTTACGTTGTTTTTCAATTAGAATTGGAGTTTAATTTAAGTATAATAAAAGCTTACATTATGCTAGTTATTGAGACGTAATTCCAGTTCTAAGGACCTAAATGTTATATAAGTTTTGTCATATATTGAATAAATAAATAAAAAAGATTATGCAAGTTATTGAAATGTAATAGTACCGATTCTAATGACCTAAATAATTGTTACGTAAGTTTTGTCATTTTTAAAGAAATCATGGGTTGCACATCACGTGCTGGTACATAAGTAGAGAAGGCATTAGGAAAGGGATTCATTTGTTTAAGCACACCAAGTAAGAAATACTATTATTCATCAAAAATAGTATAAAAAGAAGAAGAAGAAATGTTAGCTTTGACCACAGATTGGGTGGTCTTCCATGCGTTGATGTTCCTTTTATAGTGTTATGGAATTCATGCATCTTGAATGTGTCAATTAAAAACTACTGTATTACAAAATTTGAAACGGAATGCGAACAAAACACTAGGATTACAAAATACTACAGTATTACAAAAGACAGTGCCCCTTGCTAAATTCGTTCGTGCGACATTTTTCCCTATGATTATTTCACTTAATACAAACGAGAAAAACTACAATAAAGCCGCAGCTGCCTTGAGGCTTTCCCTGGTGAGGGTGCGTCTAGTCTAGTCTAGAGTAGTAAATTTTTAAATGTAGAATTTCAAGATATTGGAGGACACTATTCTGCCAACTGAACAGACGCATTGTGCATAATTCTAGCCAAATGTGTAAAATTCAAAAGGCCAACCAGCATAATTGTCATATGACAATAACTGGCCTAATTTAATTTAATTGAATTGAATTATTACCTAATATATTATATACTTAATATATATAAATACAAGTACATATGGAACTTTTGCAGGCCTGAAAGCCTTAGAATTCGTGGTTTGGTAAAGAAAATGTTTTTATAGGGTTTACCATGATATAAAAAGTATGATAAAGAAAAAATAAAAGATATTGATAAAATATTTAATATAAGTGGATGTTTGTGAATAAATGATCTTTGGTAAAGAGAATGAAACACAGGAACTGAGAAAAAGAGAGAGAGAGAGAGAGAGAGAGAGACAAAGCTGTGAATGCTCATGCGGATTCTCAGAGTTTTCATCTCCGAAGCATATTTGCAGCTTCCCGCTTAGGGTATCCTTGCATTGTAGGTTCTAGCTGTAACACGGACTTGTATCCCTCATTGTAAGGAAGGTTTCAGGCAAAATAATCGTTTTCATTTTTTTTATAATTACAACCTATGGAAGACAGAAAGAAGGAACATGAATCCGGTTTCGTTTGTAATCAAGAATCTCAGACAAATGATGAACCTCAGGTATGGAACTCGTTTTTCTAATCAATCTTTTGCGGCTTTACAAATTCAGCTTCTTGTGAAGCCTTTTTTTTTATTTTATTTTTGTTCCCCTTTCTTTTTTTCCCCCGTTTTTTTCTGGCTTAGTTCTTTGTTAAGACCATCACAGAATAACAGAGAGGCTAGATATGAATATCAGTCTTAGGAACGGTGGAAAGAAAAGTAGGAATGAAATTTGAACTAAAAAGAAAATGAAAAGAAAGTAAAGATTGAATGAATTTTTATTTTTAAAAATTCATTTTTTTTCTCTTTGGCTTCAAAAACACACATTATGATATCTACTACTTTTCTTCTATCTTAGGGTTCTCATCTTTTTAATTGGAATCATATGTAAAGGAGTAGCATGAATACGTCAGATATGAAGAATCATAAAAACCAATTTCAATTGTTTAAATACTCCTTTTGAGTTTATTTAGATGAATATGATGATTAACAGCACAACCAAGAGAATGCACAGCCAAATGTGACTGTTGGTCCTATTGCCAAAATTAGTAGTCCCTCACCTTCACATGACAGCATGCCCATCCCAAATCAGCAACAACAGCCTCCAATTGTTCAATGGCCTTGTACTCCTCAAAATGCCACAGAACAGTTCTTGGCAATGCACTTCCCCACCCAAGCATCACCACCTGGTGCCTTAAATCAATGGCAGCAGTTTCAACATCAGCAGGTATTTGCACAGACAACATCACCCTTTTGGCAACCTCAACCGCCAGGAGCAAATGTCCCTTCATTCTTTCAGCCCTTTGCTGATACTGGCTTTCAAGGAGGACCTTCCTCAACAATACAGACATCACTTCCCAATATGTCTTGCCATTACACATTTCCTGGCTTTCCACGTAAGTATGCAACTTTTACTCTTCATATGGCACACAATACTTTATACTGCAGTTATTTTAGTATTGAATTTGATAGTTATTTTACCAAATAGAATACTATGGGAGTAGGAGTGTTTTTCCCTGCAGTTCTTTGTATTACTAGAGTATATTTGAATTGAATGTATCTGCAATTCATAGTGAATTTTACTAGCTAATACATCATCTTTTATATTATTGTCATCTGGCAAGCACGAATATGACATAGAACACAGATATATGACAAACATAAGTTAAAGAACGTGACAACAGGGCTATAATATGACATACAAAATTATTATAAAATTAACATAAAACAAAAATATTATGAAGAGCGTGAGGCATTGTAGACAACTAGACATTATAAATACTATAATTTGTATAATTATTGTGGTATTCTCATTTGTTTTGGCATAAAAATTAACAAATAAAAGTAAGAAAATTGTAATGTGCAAGTATTAAAGTGTTCAACACGGATACGAGTCCCAAACATGACCAATATTTTGATTTTTGAAGTGTATATGCTTCCTTCGTTGTCAATGTCAGCTACTGGTTGGGTGCAGTAAACATATAATTTAAGCTATAACAAAGTTTGATACCTTGTTTACAGATTCTTGGGATCCATCTTCTTACATGGCTCAGTTGTACCAAATGCAGCATCCTTATGTTTTCAGTTTTCCTGGTGCACCTAACTTTTCTTCAGCAACTCCTAAGGTGCCTGATTGCTTAGCTTCCGTAGAGCATTCTTCCCAAAATGGAATTATGAGACCGCCTTCAAAACTTTCTCAGAAGCATCAACAACTTTGGGAAGCTCAGGTGAATACTTCTCAGCTGACACTCAAATTATGATCATTATGATTTATGTTGTCTTGAGTCTTGACTACAGATATGAACAAATATTTCTTGCAGTCAGCAGAGAATGCTAAGCTGTGGAGTGTGATAAATAAATTGCAAGCTGAAGTTTCTGATTACAAGGATCGGCTGAAAAAGCTTGAAGAAGAAGTATCCTCATTCAAAAAGAAAGCAGAATTGCCCACTAACAAAGTTATTGGGACAATCCCTGTATTAACAGCGCAACCAAAAAAGAGAGGGAGGCCTACGAGGTCATTGGCCTCAGTGAATGCATCATATGAGTCTCACCTCCCAGCTGGTGGTAAAAAGCCTGCACTAAGTAACTATCTGTATCAGAGTAAATCACCCTTTGGAGCAGTTAAATCACCCATTTTTGAAAAAGTTATCCTTAAAAAAGTGGAAAATAAAGAAATAACTACCCGTTCCACTACTACAATGGTGCAGCGTGAAAGCAATGTAAACATCTTAAATGATGTTAAAGATGTGAGCTGCAACACCCAGATTAATCAAAGCAACCCAATTATGTCTGCATGTCAAGGCCAAGTTCCATGTGGAAATGGAGTAAATGTTAATTTTGGAAAGGATCAAGACTTGAAAGTAGTCTACTCTGAACCATCACAACCAGATGAAGTTTTGAAAAATAGTAGCATGATGGGTGTTTCAGCTAAGTCTGTTGGAAATACTGGTAATGGGAATGTTGGGTTGACTTCTGGCACACCATCTCAAGACACTGCAAAGGATGTGCTAGATGTTGCTCGTCGAAGTTTCTTCCATAATGGCAGTTTCATCCAACAAGGAGGAAACATAACTCCTGGATGGAGTTTGAGTTTTGCAAATGAAGAGGATGCTTCAGAAGATATGGAAGATGCTATGGAAGAATCAGCTAAAGGTGAAAATGAAGTTATGGGGGATGACACTAGCTCGGCTGCTGAAGAAATTGGTGTACCAAACGACCTAGGTGGTGGTTGGTTGCCCCATGAATGATGCTATGGCAACTAGTCCAAAAGCCAAAGCTATGTCTCCCCTTAACAACTGGTAGTGGTATTTTTACAAGAAATGTCTCATACATCTAGTTCCCGAACAATAGATTTTTAGTATAATGGGATCACTTTGCTTAACTGGTATAATCTTCTAGCTAGGTGAAGGGTCACCAGTCACCAACTTGCCCAGGATTTTTGGTATAGACTATAGAGCAGTATGTAGATTTTTGTTAATATTTGCCATATTATCATTCAGGAAATTCATGCGGTTGGTCCTTTTGAGTCACTTGTGTATGCTATTTATTACAAAAAAAAGGCGGTTATATTATAATAAAAATTGATTAAAAAGTAGTATATTTGAAAACAAATTAATACAGCACCAGAACTGAAATACCCATTATTATCAAATAATGACTTTTATTTAAAATTGTTTTAGCTACATAGGACTACGGGAAGGAAGAACCACTCACGCGGATGCCGATATGAATATCGTACGTATTTTGTAATGTTTTTAATAGAGAATTAAGCAAGCTATCCAATAAATTTAGAATAAATAAAATAAGATAAATTAAATAAAAATAGTTTTATTCTAAAGAAAAATATGGAAAAAATTACATTATATTTTAAATTAAATATAAAAAAAATATGCCCGATATGTTGTTTCAAAAACACAGATAGAAAGAGTGATCATTGATTTCTATTTTCACTCTCACAATTGCTACTTTTACCACCCATGCGGATGGCATTTTTCTTTGTTGCAAAATTATCATTTTCACGTACTCATGATTCTATTGACCAAAACGGAAATTTCATAGTGTATTTTGTCAATAAAATTATATTTTTGTTGTATTTTTTTTTTTCATCTCCACTTATACAATAAAAATATATTTTTGTTTTATATTGTTTTACAATTTTTTTAATTAATTAGATATATAAGTTATCTTTTCAAAGTAATTGAATTAATTTTGATATAGATATCCTTTTTAAATTGATATTAAATTAATTAACATACAATTTACTATTTTTAACGGTAGTCATTATCATATAGATTATCTGTTTTAATTAAAATTGAATTTAATTAGATAGAAGTTATCATTTATAAAGGTAATTGAATTAATTATGATATTAAATTACATGATGATTAATTTGATTAGAATTAAATATGATAACTTGTGTCATCATTAATTCAAATTAAAATAAAAAAGTAATTATATCAAAATTAATTCTATTACAGTTTAAAAGGTAACCTATATTTAACAAAACTAAAGTATATTTTCATTGTGTAGGAGGAATTAATACCAAAAAATTACACACTCAAACACAACTCCATAAACAATAACTTACATATCTTGAAAATCAAATATTTTCATTTTTTTAATAAAATATTTCTATAAGCTTTAGTTATTTATCACAATAAATGATATTTTTTTTGAAAGTCACAATAAATGATATAATGAGAGTAATGGGATTTTTTTGAGAACTGGATAAAAATCCCCAAAAAACATTAACGATATTTTTTGGAATGTTAATTTTTAAATAATAAACCAAATACGATTGATATTTTTAGCAAGACATTGATATCTAATGTTAACATTTCACTAAATACCTTTATCGATTATGGAACAAAATTATGTCCATCGATATAAGATTAACTCACTAAAACTTAATCTTTTTAATATTAATTAAATATTCCTTAAATTTATCCTAATTTAATTTTTTTACATGGGGTTGAAATAAAAAAAATCAAACATAGTTTCACATTCTCAACGTTTTTTAAATAGACTCTCAATAAAAAATTAGATATTGATTTAAAATGTATATAAACATCTTAGAACATTTTTAGTATTGAATCTTAAGGAAAAATCTTTAACTCAAGATTTGATTTTCATTAGATTTCTTAATAAAATAGGTAAAGAGATCTTCAATATAAAAAATAAGTTATTATAGAATAATCTTCAAGATTTGCATATTATTCAAAAAATAATATTTTTTTTCTCCTTTTTCTCTCTAAGATCTCAAAATGATATCTACCACTAAAAAAATGGAAGAGATCTTTAATCCTATATGTAACTATAGATTCACTAAAAAATAATCTTAAGATCTCAATATTATGATGAATTTCCCTCGAAAGAAAGGATTTTGATATTATGCTTTTGACAAGATCAGGCGAAGCTGGGATTTCATGAGCAAGTGAATTGAACAAAGCAAGTTCCTAAACTAAAAAAGGGAGATGCTATGTTATATTATATATTGTATTATATTATTATATTATGTGAATAGTTTTGTAATTAATGTCATTTTCAGAAGCATATTTAAAGACTTTGTTTAATCAAAAATTGTGTACATTTAGTGCATAACATCTGTGATCCGGACTTTATGGTGGAATATGGGAAGTATTGAATTGAAATTCATGACTTTTATAGTTGGACTTTATAAAGCAGTGAGGAGAGAATGGGGATCCCGGGGCATCATCAAATTAATTAAGCCAACATGGAAATTACATTTCAATACCATCCATTTTAGCAAGGATACATAATACATCCGAAACTTCCAATTAATCCAACTATAGAAATTAAATTGATTTATAGTAAGTAAGGTCATTCTATATAAAAGGGTAAAAATCTTCCCCGGTCACTAAAGCCCTCCGATATGGATCTTTCTCGCTCTTACAGGAGGAGGGTGAAAAGCACCGATTCTCTATATAAGAAAGAGGAGAATCATTTATAATTTAATATTAAAAAGCCACGAATGGACATTATATCATATTATATGGTATGGTTTGTAATCCTTTCTCTATTAGCACTCTTACCTAAAAGACAAATGTGGGGTTAGTTCTGAAATGAACCGTCATGAAAACAGGCTAGAGCAAAGCTATTCAGAATTCACATAGCAAAAAGAGGAATGCAAAAAAAAAAAAAAAAAAAAAGGTATTAAATGCCAATAGAAGAATAACACGTGGGTGAGTGGCAACATGACTACGTTACAGCAGCTCCATAGAGATAGACTTTGTAGTGCAACTCTCTTCCTCTAGATACGTTAACAAACAATACCGTGTATTTATTTTTTGAAATAATCTATTAGAGTCAAACAAACTCTTTGTGTCTCTATCTCTACGCATTACGCAACGACTTATTCGATCTCCAAGTCCCTCGAAACAGAACAGTGTGTTATGTATATGATCTCTTCCATTCTGTTTTGATTACAAACAAAACATAAAATTGAGAGAGAATGGCCATGGCCACGGGCACCAAATCGAAACCTCCAAGGTCGAACAAGCGAATATGTTTTTCATTCGCAGCGTACGCCAGCGACCTCCTTAATTGCCTCAAAGCCTCGAAGGTGGTAATCGACGAAGGACTCTGCGACGCAGAATTCTCAAACATCGAATCCAAATTGAAATTCTCGTTCCCACCGGACCTACACGCGATCCTCCAGCAAGGCCTTCCCGTTTCCCATGGCTTCCCCAATTGGCGTTCCTCTTCGACACAGCAACTCCAAATTCTCCTCAACCTCCCTGCTTCATCGATTCTGCGTCGCGTCTCCAACACGCGCTTCTGGGCCCCTTCGTGGGGTCCAGAACCGCCCGACCCGACCCGACTCATTGCCCGATTGTTGCATGATGCGCCGCCGCTCGTTCCGATTTACCGCCATTGTTACGTTCCCTCCTCCCCCGACGTCGCCGGGAACCCTGTTTTTTACGTCGACAACAACGGTGATGTTCGCTTGCTGAGCTTTGATGTGGCGGGGTTTTTTCGGGAGTTTCTGGCGCGGGGGCCGGAGGAGCCGGTGTGGGCGGCGACGGCGGCGAGGAGGGTGAAGTTCTGGTCGGAGGTGGCGGACGCGCGGTGCGGGCGGTGGTGGTGGTGGTGCGGCGCGAAGGGGGAGCTGGGAGGGTGTCTGGAGAGAGTGGTGTGGGAATTACGTGAGGGAGGGTGGAGGGAAGAGGAGATACGCGAGATGATGACGGTGGAAGAAGAGAACAAGTTGAAATTCAAGGACAAAGAGGCAATGGCGTGGCACCTCAGAGTCTTGTCCTTGGTTTTGCTGCGTGGGGGCTGGACCAGGGAGGATGTGGTGTACTCCCTCGGTATCATTGGTGATGAAGGAAAATCCTGGTTGGAATTCCATCAAGATCAACTCAACGCCTTCTAACCTTCTCACTTCTCATCTCTCTTGTTTCTACTATTATTCAACCTGTCCCACTCATTTCACCATTCACCACTCTTTTTTTTTTTTTTTTTTAACATTAGGATCATCATTTTAAATTGTGATTACCATCTTATTAGGTGAGTCAAAACAACCTTTTCATTACAAGAAAATTTGCCGTAATGATCATAGATCGTAATTTAAAATCATGATTAAGAATATAATAATTTAGAAATATAGAATACATGCAGGACAAGATAGATAATAGTACTATTTTTTGTAAATAAAATTTTAAGGGCGATGGAACATAGTTTAATTTCTTAGTTTCTGTGGACTACGTTTTTCTTTTTCCACCTTAAAATAAGTTGATTTATTATTGAAGGAACTAACTAATCCCTCGTTTTCCGCCATCAGAAAGGAACCGAATCACGCGAATTTGCATGAAACATGACAATTGAATTGACTCGCCCTATCCGGTGGATGTGCTTCTGTTTCAAGCTTCCTTCCTGGACCACAATCAGGCCTTGCATAATAACCAGTATATATAATTTTTCTGTGAAGGCAAAAACGTTACGCATTTCTCAATTCTGGTGGTTTAATTTTTATTCTTTACTTGGGTGGTCATGATATTTTTATTTTTTTTGTTTCATAAAATGACGTATATATACTATAAAATTGTCACGGGTGTAGCCGTGTAGAGAAAGGGTTGTTCAATTTAGGACAATTGGGCACATTCGAAATGAGATTCGGGAAAAAGTCCTGTCTCTAGTGGTTTCTAGAAATGACTTGGGTGATTGCAGTGACGCGAAGCAGGGCGTTACGACCGGCCAAAGAAAAATAATCCATGTTTTGATGCAAATGACAACCCTTTTGGAGTTACTAAAGTCTACAGAATTTGAATCCTTAATTAGTAGAAGTTAGAACAACTTCAGCATTGCTCAATAACCTTCTTCATACGCAGCACAAAGTTATATGTTATATGTTGCTCAGTTTTCTTGTTTGTCGCTTTCGATTTTGGTTTAATGACAAGATGATAGCACTTCAGTAACAGTTTTAACTTTTTAAAATTTCAGGTACTTTAACAATTATCAGCAATTATTCAGGTATTTTTCTATAAAAGGCAATGAATCAATAGATTTTTGTAATTGACAGGAATTATTTTCATTTTAAACTTTCAATATTCATGAACAAAAATATTATATATTAAAAAATTAATTACATAATTAATGTGAGTTAAATTTGGATTGAAAAAAAAAGTACATCCTTAAGTTGAATTTGTGTTTTATATAATATTGATTGATTGGTTTTTCTTAGTATAACATATGATAATTATAATAAGATGTAGAAAATAATATATTTGGCTTACATGTCATTATTTAATAGTGTGATTTCCAAAGTGACCACATGTAATTAAGTGTGATTTTGAACTGTATATCCTACTTGATGTGATCTTTAAAGTTATTAGGTGTAATTATTTTTTTAAAAGGAGATGTAATTGATCTTTAGATTGTGTATTCCCGTTCTTATAAAAAAATCACTACTATTTAATTTATCTTTTTTTATTATTTAAAAATAATTATTATTTTTTGTCTCAAAATAAATTTAGTTTTAGTCTTTAAAAAATTTAAATTTTCTGATATTTTCACTTTTCAGTTAAATACTCAAATATCTATTCTAATTTTTCTTCTAATAAATATTATTATCTTAAATGACATAATAATATATTTATTGAAATTAAGAAAGAGAATAAAAATAATTTACTAAAATTATTCTCTAATAAACACAAATTTTTTGAATTCTTTTTCTTAATCTGTGTGAAGAAATCTTAAATAACATCAATCAATTTGGGAGGAGGGAGTATTAATAATTGTTAACTGTGTCTATCACATATATTTTGATTTGAATTTTCTCATCTTATAAGGTGGTTGACTTTACTCTTCTAACCTAAAATGCATCTAATATCTTCTTATAC
>PYAF01006024.1:406682-482102 GCA_007407185.1 Glycine tomentella | reverse complement strand
TAACTACTTAATTATTTAATTATTTGTGAAAACAAAGATTATTTCAACAATTGGTTGTTAGTATAATTAATTATAGAAATAGATTTTGTGTTTAGATAAATTAGGTGAAAAATAATTTAAAGATAATTTATTTTATTTGAATTTGTTTAAAAAAATCATCTTTTTAATAATAGAATTTCAAAAAGAGCAAAGAAAGTTAATTATTTTGTATTTTAAAAATATTAAGTGGGGAATAAGATCAAGAAAAAATTTATTTAATTAAAAATAATTTGATAGCTTCTAATCATATAAATTTTTCTTATAAAAAAACATTTTTATTACTTTGATAATTTTATCAAACAAGCTATATTTTTGTTATGATGAGAAGAGTTGGGCAGAAAAAAAACATGAAAGAAGAATATATATTTAGAAAAGATTTTTTTTGTTGTTTAGTTGAAAGGAAAAAATCTATAAAGTTTTTTATTAAAAAAAAAATCAGCAAAATAAACAACAACCAGAGTAATAAAAATTCTTTTTTTGCGTCAAATACTCAAATTATCAAACACCACCAGATTTTACCAACAAGCACAAATGTGAGCTTACCTCAACACGTGCACCCAAAGGATATGATGTTCAAATCTCTAGAAAGGAGATCTTTTACGTGAGCAATAACCCCCATGCATACTTATCCCACTAACTGATGGATCTTGTTCTTGACCAGATTAATACCCATTTTTGAGTCACAGCCTGCATACTTCGCTGGAGTAGTTAGCGAACTACGTTTAAGCTGCCCATTGGGCACCCACCTATTTCGCCAGAAGCTATAGCGAACTACATAACTATCAGGATCGTGCCACATCAGCTTACGTAGTTCGTTAGTCTGACTAGCGAATTATTCGTATGGCACTCTGGTAAAAACTTTGGCCCCTGTGACATTCTAGTAATATTTTTTTTCATGGCACAAAGGTCGAGGTCTCTCACAATTCTGCATACCTTAGATAACACCTTTCCTAGAACACCGAGCCCATGCTGGAAGCAAGATGTCTGCATAACTAAGTTTCTGAAACTACAAAATAACTCTTCTCGTGCTAAGTTCTTGGTCAAAGGACAACATGAAGGAAAGACTTTTCCCAAGGAAAACCTTGTGGCAAGAGAATGCTTACCTCAGTTGGGCCAGTACCCTTGTCCATGAGATCAATCTTTGTCAAAACTCCAAATGTCCTTTCCCCTGTTTTTTTTGTGTGTGTGTAATTTCCAGGTTCTTTGTATTAACTTTACATTTTTTTCTTTTTCTAGCAAAAACCTTTTCATGGGAAAGTCTTTTGGCTCTAAATATTGAAAGTTGAAAATCTGTTCTCAACAGTCCACTTGTGTATAGAAATTCCCTACCCTTTTGATACTAATTATTTGTTGGGTTGGGCTTCCTCCTCTAATGCTGGCTTAGACCCATTGAGAGTTCTAAAATTCTAAACCTACTCAACCACTATAAATACCTCAGTTGAGGGTGGAGACAGGTTAGAGAGAGAATTCAAGAATTGACATATTGAAATTAGGAGCCTCAAGTGACATTCTTGACAGCACATTTGAGCAAGTCTTGTACTTTGCATTTGAGAGCTCTCTAGTGAAAGGCTAGGGAAGTTTGACTCTTGTAATCCATTATTCTTATAGCGGAAGTTTGATTCTAGACTAGTGTCCCGTGAGTTTTTATTTCTTCACATTGAGGAAGGTTTTTTCACATTAAACAAATTGATTGTGTTCTTCTCTATCTCTCTCCTCTTACATTTTTGTTTTGCTTCCGCAATTGACTTGACCCAACATTATTAAACAAATTAGTCAAGTAATTATTTTGGTTTCTGCTTCGGGGAGGAGTTGGAATTCAATAAGCTGATTAAATTATGAACTAAATTGAATTGAGACTTTAAAAATTGAACCCTTTTTAGTAGTGTATTGAATGAAAGAAATGATTTCGTCCAGTTTTTGCAAATTCCAGTTTAGTTCAGTTAAGGGAGAATCGTTTTCCAAATTGGTTTAATTTCATTTTTTAATTCAGTTTGATTTGCTTCGATTTTTTCATTCTCTGTTTGAAAAAACTGATATAAATGATAATTGTTACATATACGTAATTTGTATATTTAAATAACATAGTAATTATCTAATTTTTTCTCTTTTAATACTTCTTTTAAGTTAAAAAGTTACGAATTTAACTTCTTATGAGTTTTTATCCAGTGGATGCTAAAGTTAGTAAATTTATAGTTTTGGTTTTATTTTTGGTAGAAAGTGACACATCAGAAGATCTGGAAGATGTTGAAGAATTGGAGCAGCGTGCTTAGCGCGCCAGCAACCGCTCAGCATGAGGAGCCAATCTAGAGGCCAGTTGTAATGTGCATACGCGCTAAGCATGCATCTGGAGGCTTAGTGCATAGGCATTCTTGAAAAATATATCTGTACAACGTTTTGAAGATAAAAAAAGGGGGAGTACTATGCAAAAGGGGATATTCATATAGATACAAGACTAGGGCATGAGAGAAGAGAGAAAACCCACTCACTTAGAAATCCTTTCCTCCATTTTCTTCCATTCCTCTTGTTTTCTTTTTGTATTTTTAAGCCTCTCATGACAATGAGAGGCTAAATCACCCACTGTTGGGAGCTCAACAACCAAAGAATTTTGATGTAATGATTCTCACTATCCATTTAATGTTTTACTGCTTCTTTTCTGAGTTTATTGTCTTGTTTATGATTTGATCACCCACACACATGTATGTTATAGGGTTTGTTCATTGGAAAATGTTTGCACCCTAAGAACTTGAAAGGGCATCTAAGTAATCCATGTCTAGGGATAAGTCATATTATTTAGCCTTAATTACGCATCTTTATTCTTAAAGAAAATTATTTGATGTAACTCTTAAGGGATTAGGAGTGAAATTAGGTAATGTAGGCTCTTTCACATGAGAGATCATGGTTAGGGTAGGTTAGCATATGAAGGTAATAATAGGAATAACATCTAATGGTGAAAAATCTCTAGCATTGTATCAAGAGTAGTTCTAATAGGCTGAACACCTAACACATCACGAAACTCTGCATTAACAGGCAATTATCACCCAAAGTGTTTGTGTTCTGTCTCTTTAATATGTTTTGCTTAATTATCTTTATTTATGTTGAATTTTATATTTTTCGCATCATTACTAGACAAATATCGAATTTAGTCAATTATCCGCTTAAAATTAGAAATATATAAATTCTGTGTATAGTCAAAGTTCCTGTGGACTCGAAAATCAGACTTATCGTTTTAATTACTAATTAGACGAATTGGTATGTTTGTCAAGGAGTTAACAATAAACAAGTCAATTTAAGACAACCGAATATAGCTCAGCCTCAATGAAGAGTGGATGAATTTTGGTGTTAAAAGGGTTTATGATATTCTTCGGATCATATGACAATTGTTTCTCTCCATAGATTTTTTATTAATTAAAACCCACTATAATTATAAAAAGGCTTCTTTTATTAACTATTTTAAGTTTCTTTTTTATATTAGTTTAATTGAAAGCCCACCAAAATAGAATGAACCCCAAATGAAAAATAGTAGAATGATTGCTCCAACAGAATTGTGATATCTTCCATGGAATGCATCATAGAGTATTTGTGCAGGAACAAATGCTCTAGCAGTCTGTTTGGATTAATAATGAGGCTAATAATGTTGTGGTAATAAACCTTCTCGGCTCCATGCTTAATTTAATCAATCTATCTATCGATTTTGTGGTGCATGAATTTTGTTAGTTTTCTCAGACAATAGATTTGACTGCTCAAATTGAATTCATGCTTTAGTTGGATTGGATGTTGTATTCTTCATGTTGATGTTTGTTTTAAGATCTTTACATTGCCTGCCTCCCCAAAACAAAAGCTGCAGAAGAAAATATGGTTCCTTTTCTTAAATATGACTAAACACACACACACACACACACACACACATTTTTTCTCTCTCGTACACCTAGAGGCAACCCTTTCTCTTTTCATTTGCCTTGTCGTGAGAACTCTATTAGCAAGAAGGGTCACAGGTTAGTCTTCACTGCCAATTGTGATGTCTCTCACCTCACTAGCTAGTTCTTTCACATGTCTTCTCTATGTCACTTGTTGGTAATCTTGCTTCCATTAACCTCCTTAACAAAAGGGGAAAAAGTTGTGGTAATTGGTAATCCATTTGTAAAAATAAGGTAGCATTTGATAGATAAATAGACTTGAATATGATGGGAACATAACATATGACTTCTATTTCATGTTTGGTACATTTTAGAAATAATAGAAGTTGAAACAACATAAGGTTGGAAAATGGTACATTTTGGTTCTATTGAAAAGTATGGAACCAAGGAGAAAGGAACAGAATAGGATGTTCCATTTTGTTTTGTTTGTGAAGCAAATGCTACAAAAGTGCTCTGGTATTCATTATTATTGTCTGAAACAATCAAACATAGAGTACAAAGCATGTTGTTGATTACGGGTAAAAGATAAAATATATGTTGTGGTTGATATTCTGTTAATGGGAATGAGTGTTGCCATTCCCTTGTGTCCATTGTCACTCCCTTTTGTTAATGAAACTAGTAGTTTAAAGAATGTATATAAAATTTAATTAAATTAGAGTGGTGATGGCAATAGACATTTGCTTTGTTTTGCCAGGCTTATCTTTTTCGATAGTTATGAGGAAGGAGTACAAAATGACTGAGGTAGAGAAAATTCCTATTCTAATGACAAAAAACTGCATAGAACTCAGTCACATAATTTAGTATTCAAAGAAGTTGAATTTTCCTATTCTAATGACAATAGTCCGTTCTTATCTGCAGCTTTGGTTTCTTTAGTTAAATGTGCTGCAGCATCATAGCCATAGAGAGAATACTGGCTGACAAAAAAATGATAGAATGACTACATATGGTTTGCTTGATACTTCTGTTGATTCAGGGGCTAATTCAAAGTGTGTGAATACAAATGAAGCAGATTTCGTAGTCATTCTATCAAAGGTAAATGTGTTACCGCCAATAACCTAACATTATGATTCAGATTTTGCAAATGAAGCAGATTTTGCAGATTTTGATAGAAATGTGTTACCACCAACCGTGGTATCATAACAATCATTTTGTTAAGGAACCAACCTGTAATTGGGAATTGGAACGACCCAGGCACCTTAATCGTCTCATTAGAGGGTCAGAAATAGATTGTTATGAACAACTAAGGGTTAGTAAGAGTGTGTTTTTCAAGTTTTGTATAATTTTACTAGAAGGCGGTGGATTAGTAAGAACACGAAATGTTCCAATAACTGAAGCAATGGAGATGTTTTTACATATCCTTACTCACAACCTTAAGTATAGAGTTGGGCATTTGGATTATTACAGATCTAAAGAAACAATAAGTAGACAATTCAATAATGTCTTGAGAGCTGTAATTAAAGTGAGCAAAGACTATTTAAAGTTTCATACATATAATCTAGAAGGTTCAGAGGCAATTAAATGGAGTTGGTTTGAGGTAAGTTTATCAATAGTCGCAAGGTGTTCGATCACTCCTCTCTGGTAGTACTTGCCTCATCTCTCCATAATAAATTACGAGCTTCAGTGCTTGTTGATCTTATTAGTCTCACAATATTACTCCTTTTGGCTCTTTTACTTTTGCTATTTGTGCTTCAACCCTTCAAGTTTCAACACATTGTTCACTTACTCAATTTAATAAGTACCTCTTAATATCTAGCTTGAAATCATACATTGAAATGGGAAGAATTAAAGGTTGTTCTATGCACAAGTGCATGCATTACAAGAATAATCATTGCGCTCAAAAGCCCTTAATAAAGGATAATAAGATGATGCACAAGGTTTTTCATTGTAGGGTATAGAGAGTCAAATGTACAAAACCTTACCCAATGTGCAGAATGTTAAGACTAGAACCAGCCACACCATCAAAGAAGGTATTGAAACGGGAGGGGGGAGTGATGAAATGCGAAGGAATGAGCCTTCGAAAAAGGTTAAAAAAAAGATTATTGAAGTAAAAAAACGAAAAGGGAGAGTATATTTAGTAAATGAACCAAGTGTAAATAGAAATTGCATTTTGCTTTTGCTCCAGGTCCGTGATATCTAGATTTGAATTGATGATCTAGGGAGTTGTCATTGGTATCATTCTCATTGCTATTGGTCCCTATGAAAACAAATTACACAATGAAAATATGTTTTCGTTTTAGATTTTGTACGTAAAAATATGTTTTTGTTAAATATTTTGTACGTCCTGTATTACAATGGAAGCGTATTTACGTTGTAGTACATGGGTGCATACAAAATATTTAATAGAAACATGTTCCGCATACAAAATCTAAAACGGAAATATGTTTTCGTTGAATATGCATCCATGTAAAACGTGTTTCCATTAAGTATTTTATCATGAAAAATTAATTGTACAAATAAATAACTTTTCTTACTTGAATGAATTAATTTTTATACAAATTATATTAATGAAGACACACACACATTACCTTTTTTTAACAGTAGTCAAATTAATTGTTACATAAATTATCTTTTTTAATAATGTCATAAATTACTTTTTTTTAACTATAATGAAATTAATATCATGAATTGATTTGATTGCTATTAGTGAAGGTGATTCTTATAATAATTAATTTGATTACTTTTTTATAAACAGTAACTTGTATCCAACTAATTTTTTTACTTTAAAAAAGGTATATAACTTACATTTATAATTAATAAAAAATAAAAAAATAATGAAAATACGATTTCATTGTGTTCTTTGTTGAGATGTACAACATAGTCGTATTTTTATTGTGTTTTTTCTAAACCAAAAAAATATATATAACAAAAATACGATTTTGTTGTTTGTATCAACAAAGATCACAACAAAATTGTGTATTTGTTGTGTATTTATTTTTTGTTTTAAAAATATAAAATAAAAACACAATTTCTTTAGTTGTGTATTTAACACAAGGTTGAGAAGAAGGGGAATACGGGTAGGAGGAAGGAAAAAGAATGAAGGGTGGAGTGTCTAAAAATAGGGCTAAAATATTTTTTTTCTTCTTCTAAAGTTTTAAAGTTTTGTAGGATCCAATAGCCATTATAGGAACCAATATCAACTCTTGATGATTAGTCTTCCATTCAGCCTGTAAGTTGGAGTTTTGGCCCCATTCCACTTGGACCTAAACTTTTACATATCGCAATTGAACCCAAGGTTAGTGGTAGGGGTGGGCATGAATTGAATTTTTAAGAATCCAATCTATATCTATTTAAACGGATTGAATTTTAAACTATATCCATATTTTTTTTAAAACAATTTAGATTCAAGATCCAATCCATTTTAAATGGATATGAATTTGGTCATATCCCATTTATATCCACTTAAATGTTATAAAGATATTTTTTTTTACAAAATTTAGTTATTAAATGCTAAAAAATGAAAACTTAGTACATGTCCATTTAAGAACTATTTTCAACCGATCTTGCTCAAGACTATTTTCGATCGATCTTAGTTAGTGTATTTTTGGCATACCTTAACCAGGAAAATTTCGACAGATATCGGTCTAGACATTTTTAGACCAACATCAATCATGACTATTTTTTGGCTAACATCAATCAGTGCATTTTCGGTCAACATTGGTCAATGATGTTTTTGGTCGATCTTAGGTAAAGTTACTTTTTGGTTGAGGTCGGTTAGGATTTTTAATCAATGTGGTCGATGATATTTTTTGGCCAACATTGACTAAGATTTTTTCAATTAACATCGATGGTGACTAGTTTTTGGTCGATGTTGGTTAGGTTTTTGTGACTAACATCGATAAGGTTGTTTTTTTGGCCAATTCCGGTCGTTGATATTTTTTTTGCCAACATTAACCATGACTATTTCTTTTCACTGGCTTTAGCTAGGGATATTTTTTGTTGACATCGACTAGGGTTTTTCAATCGACGTCAATTGCGGGAATATTTTGACCGATGTCGACTAGATTTTTTTTGCGATGTCGGTCGATGATGTTTTTCAGCTGATGTCAGCCAAAAAATATAGTCTTGTTTGACGTCGACCAAAAACACCCTAGCCGGCGTCGAGCGAAAAACCAACCTGACGTCGATAAAAAAATAATCTCGACAGACATCGACAAAAAACCTAGTTGACGTCGATCAAAAAATAGTCTTAAATAATGTCGGCTAAAAAGACTATAGATGTCATGGGTCAAAAAATAGCCTCAATCAATGTTGGCTAAAAAACTCTTACCAACATTAACCAAAAAATAAGCTCAACCGATGACGGCTTAAAATCATCATTAGATGAGGTTGATCAAAATAACTATAGACGACATCGACCAAAAAATGGTTCTTAACAAAGTTGACCAAAAAAATCTAGTCGTCATTGTCCAAAAAATTGTATTGGATTTAAAAATCCAAACAAATATCCAATTAATTGAATTGGATTTAAAATCTAAAAAATTGGATTTGAATATGAAACTAATCCATTTAAATAAATTTAAAGTGAATTAGATTAGATTGAATATGAACTATTTTATGAATATGAATATGAATTTTTTTGCACATTTCATTATAAACTCATTACTACAGGGTAAAACTTTCTATACTTTCACTATTATTATTGCTTCCCGTGTAAAGTCTATTTCGAAATGCAAATTGCAACAGTGGAAGTGCATAAAGCAACAGGCAATACTACAGCTTGCTTGCTTTGGGGTTCTGAGACCACAAATATTGGGCCTTACGGACGTGAGCACTTGATGTTTTGTTTCGAAGTGCGCAATTTTTTCAGCTCTGGTTACCGATATGTGATTTTGATGGGCAATTTTTTTGCGTTCAACTTAATTGCGACGTCAAGTTTTTGAAAAATATTACTCTGGCTGAACAAGTATCTGCTGAAAAAAGAGAATAAGTTGGAAAAGCAAAAGAGCTGTAAAATTTCTGGAGACAGTGGTTTACGTACATGGTAACAGTAGAATCAAACTAGCCCCCCACCAGGTGTTTTTGTAAGGTGGCGAAAATAATAGAGCCAAGTCATGTCATTCTTGAAAATGCATTTAGGTTAATGCCAAAAACGTTAGTGGTGAAAATATGCTGACAAAGCGTTATAGAATAGAATAAATATCACTTACTCGCCCATCAGCATCAGATGGGAACTAAAGTATGACTGAATGGTGTGTAGTTCAGCGTAGTACATTTTGTCCACGCCACAGGGATGGGGCAACTTCAAAACCGTGTTGCTGATATTTACAGCACAAAAAACTTGAGAGAAAAAAGCTGTGTATGAAATCACAATTCCTTTTCTCCCGGTGGTCCCGAAGCTAGTTTTTCACTTGTCTCTGTCTTGACCTTTGCTCCAACATTCTCTTTTATCTTTTCGAGTTTTTCATACCTTGTGTTCATGTTCATGGTGGAGCTTCTTTCTTAATTCTACTTCTCCCTCACGTGACTGCTGCCACCCTCTGTACTCCTATGATATGTTCTTCTTCTCTTGCCCTTTAGCTTCATCTAAATTATTATGGTAATCCCTTCCAAGTGTCCAAGTAAAAAAATAACAGAAAAGGTTCTTTCGATCTGCATTCACTTTTAACGTAAAGCTGTTCTTTCTCTAGTCATTTTCCTCCGTCTCACAGCATATATTTTATAACGCTTCTTTTGGTTACCACTTTTACAATGAACAACTTGTCCAAATTCCGAATTGCATCACATGCAACGGTTCAAGTATTAAATAAATTAACATATCTATACGAGTATCTTTATTTTCTCTTAATTAATTATCTTTTTTGTACCGAAGTTTGGCAACCAACCACTGAATGAGAGATGGTACACGTGATGGCTAGAAATACACAGGAAGCTAAATAAAATTCGTACTAAAAATAATTTCCGTAAATAAAATAGCTTCTTTCATGTTGTGTGTTCAAACACAGACGCATTTATGGTTATACTCTACATAACTCTGGAAAGTTGCGTAACCATTTAAATTTACAGCAGGTCAAAAAGCTTGTTCTTCGTTTTCAACAAGTTATGCTCATGGAATAGAAACTATGCTCATTGAGGTTCTAATTTGCTTCACGACAAATGGGTTTTCTTCAAAGGGTACTACTGTATGCAGCTAATTTTTATGCAAAGGCTGTCACGCAAATCCATCAATCATGAAATCAATCCACGGTATGGAAACCATTATCGCAGTGGATATTCGTAAAATAAGATGAATTGTCCAACCGTGAAACGTACCAGATCACATGCAAGTTCCTTTTTGCTGTGAAGAAACAATTCAAGTTTGCCGCAGTTTGGATCAAATATTTTAATCTTGCTGTATAATTCTTTTTTGTCATTTTAGTAGGTTAATTTTAAAACTTCAATTTAATCTTCAATGCAGAAAAGGAAAATCTTTTTTGTATAACTAAGTGAGATGATTCTTGTTGTTTTCCTGGATTTTAGAAGAATATTTTAGAGACATATATGAAAAGGATACAAAACAAGAAGTAGATAGAAACAAGTATATATAATACGCTGTTAGTCATTTGACGTTTAAATAATAGAACTATTTCAATGACATTTTCGAAAGAACAGAAACTAAAGTAACATCTTGTTCCCACAGTTGTATCAAATTCAGGTTTTTAGTGTACTACTAAGTTAAATATTCGGAGAGAACTATATTATTTACAGTAATTCTATTTAGTTTGAGTAAGATTATCTCCTGCAGAAATCATTTGGTCTTTAAAAAAAAATCTTTGTAAATATTCTTTTTAACTTGGGCATTCTTTGCACTAAAGAAGCCTGTTCTCTTCCATATATTCAATTCCTAAAATGAGAAGTGGAAATCCTGTGAAACACTCCACTAAGTTTGCTATACTCAAAACAGCATCTGATCTCCTGCCTTCTTACTATTGATATACCAATCAACAGGTTCATGATGGGAAGGGTGTTACATCATGTGACTCGTTATTGTGTTGTCATTTTGAATAGAAATCACAAACATGGGTTTCTTTCCAACTAACCATCTCCCTCCATTCACGGACACTGCAGTTCCCAAGCACGTTATTGGAAAAACTGCTGCCAATTTCTTATTGATACTATAAATTTTTTAGCCGTAGATATCATGCATCCCACTGCTTCCTTTCGGTGGCTAGTTATCAGTGCCTATTGTCATTTGACCACACAATATATAATAATGATTCTCGTTTTGTACAACTCACAGTAGAGTCAAACAGTGGCGTTGCATTCATAATATATCAAATTGGTAACCAAAGTGCGACTATAAACATGTTACATCACGGACAGGGCCGTATTTAGCAACTTCAGGGCCTTAGGCAATTTTTTTAAAAAAAAATATAATATTATATAAATTATTTCTCAAACTATATTTTTAAAATTTTTATGACTTTTTTTACCAATTAAACTAATTTTTATATGCTTTTTTTTATGAATAGTAAGACGCTTATAAATTTTTTCCTACTTTTTATTTGATTTTTTCCCCTATCACTACAAAGTATAAGAATAAAATAAAGAAGCACTACATAATATAAATAAAATATTTTTTAAAAAAATCTACATCGGTATTAAAAAAAATATGAAAAAGAGAAAGAGAAGTAATGAAAGTGTTGAATAAATGTTATTTTTAATTAAAATAACTGATAAATCGTGCATCAATATTTCTAGTCCTTTGTTAAAAATGATCTCTAACATTAATAATCATGTTCCGAATTAATGGTATAATTTCTTATAATAAACTACAAATTCAATTTTCAATTATATATATAATTTTGATATTTAGCCTTTTCACCTCTAATTGTTAATTAAGACAAGTAGCTAATTTTTGGGCAATTTTTCAATCATAAAACATTCTTATCCATTACAATTTGAAAAATAAGAACGGATTCAATGAAAAACTTACATAATTACAAGTAAAATAAAATAAAATTAAAAAGCCTATGACAATAACCTTAATTGTCTTTCACTATCCACGACCTTCATCACGGGTTTTTCAGTAGTTTTAGATATATTCGTCAAAATTAGATTTTTCGGACGGGTATTTACCACTTTTTAGACTCCAATGTCTAGCGTCCACAAAACCAACTCAGATATGATAAGATGACAGATTAAGTGGAGTTTTAGTATTTATTTAAAAGTCTTATTTTTTTATTTGTTTATTTTTGTTTTAGTTCATTCAAATGAATAAAACTCAACCATTATATCAGAAACTGCTTGATCATTTGTAAGGTTTTATTCCAAAAATTTTAGAGTAGATTGATCACTCCAATTTAGGGGCACGGGAAACAGGACAAATCATATGCAAAATCTACTTGAAAGCAACTTAATACTCGCTTAGGACAAATAGTCTGCAATCAATCTCTGTTTATTTTATAGACGTATATTATAAAAAGAAAAGAAAATTTAAGAGTACAACGAGACTCTAGAGGTTTACTTGTCAATTTATTTTTGTTGCTTTCTCTGATTTCATGTAGCAGGGTTTAGCTCCGGCTTGAGAGTACTACAGGACGTCTCAATAAAAACAAGAAAAAGTAAAAACCAGATCTAAGTGCATTGTATCAATGTATTGGATTTTCAAAAATTAAAAGTTTGATTGTATTCTTTAACCTCATTAGTGGATTATCCTCGAGGAAAACAATGGGGGTCATGTTTGGTGAAATCCCTTTTTAAATTGTGACCAAATGTTCCTTTTTCGTCTATTACATTGGATACAAATTAGTTACAAATCAATTACATCAATTTGGGAAGTTAGTTACTCTCACTGTCTTTATAAACTCCATTATACTCTTGTAAAATCGCTTTTCTCATTTGTATATTTCTAATAATGTCTTTTCATCTCTTCTTAGTTGGGAAATTTTTCAATATGTTGGCCATGTTAATATATATATTATTCCTGTATTCCAAGCATATATCTTACAAAGAATAATAGAAATAAAAACAGAGGACTTGTCACTCCAATCTCCACGTCCATTTTATTTTTACTAGCACCCCAAGATATTAAATATGTGAACATAAGAAAGAAGCCATGCTGCTTTACGCAAGTAGATATTTTAATGACAAAAAAGGTAGTTTCATTTGAAGTTTTAAACTTGCAGAATCTACTTAAAAGAAGCAGAAGCACTAAATCAACTAGCACACTGCAAGTTATGTGTTGGACAATGATTAGCAGCCGCAAATGATACAATTAAACATTGCCAGGAAAGAAATGGAGGAACAATGTAATTATAGCATAATAAACGCTTTTCCTCATACAGAGGACATTGAGAGGTAAGAACCAAAGAGACAAAAACAAAAGAATTACATTACTTAGAAATGTATATTCATATACAAAATTGGTAAATTAGTTGCTATCCTTGAATATCTAACAACTAAATTATGGTACAATTGGAATCAGGGGTTGAAAATCCGGTTCCCACATTTGCACTTCCAACTCATAGGCTTGTAGTTGGAGCCACCTTCTCCCATTGTAAAAGCAATAGTAGACACAGTTGAAGAGTTGATCTTCCCGTTCTGCGCTTGAGGATTTGTAGGTACCTGAATGGCCTCACAGTGTCCACAAGACCTGCACCTTCTCTCACATCTTGGTGGCCTTGACCCTATTTGTGCCCTCACCATTGCCTTATCATCATGTACTGCCTACACAAATCACCACAATGCCAAATCAAGTTAAAGTGGTTTATCATTCATGCTAATCAGCAGAGACTAGAGAACATTTTTTAAGGTAAGCTTAATTGTACCTGATAGAAACCATTCCGTTTGGGAGTCTTTCTACCTGCTAAGAACAAAAGAGAAAACAATGTTAGATGGAGATGATATTGGTGTCTATTTGGAAGCTTTGAAAATCTGTAATGTATGTACCTTCAGTAACAAGTCCCATCTGGGTCCAACTTGAAATTATCAGAAAGCAAAGAGAAATGCTAAGAAAACTGAGTCTTTGGCCACAAACAACAAGGTGATGATCACGACCCATTTCAGAGAGAATTAGCACTGCCGTAAGGAAGGAGGAAAAGTGAAAGTAGATGGAGTAGTTAAGAGAGGTGACCAAGAAAGAGAATTTGAGAGCTGAAAGGACGGATAATATAATAGGATGAAGCAAAGAGCACAAAGTTAGAAGGAAGGAAATGAATAAATATATTGCTAAAAAGACCTTTTCATGTTGAAGTGATGGAACATAGAAGGACAAATGAGAAAAATGCAGAGGGACAAGAAAAGGAGGAGCCCCGAAAAGGGAAACACCTCTCCTTCGGTCGACGAGCCTCTGTCAAAAAACAATAAACCAAAGATTATATAATAATTGCTTGCTGCAATGCAAGGGAGAAACATAGGCATTACAATTTACAACCTGAGAAGTTAGAACCACAAATAGATGATAAATAAGACAAGTAGAAAATTGAAATAACAAAAAGCCACCAATTTCACCAGATGTGAGGGGAAATCTCCCACTAAAGGACATGCATTTACAGCTGTAGAGTTTTGGTTTTTCCATTCATTTTACACACTTTCATTCCTTATTGTTATTATTTTGGCTTTGGTTTTAATATAGTGGGAGCCTTGGAATGAGGTGTAGTCATATTTTTGTAGTAAAAAATGTCAGCAGAGTAGTCCCACCAAATAACGCTAGTACGCTACATTCCCCTTTATCCTTCTCTTTCTGTCTGAGTGTGGGAAAGAGAAAAAACATAATCTCTCGCTTCAACATTATGGTATTATATTTTCACTCTATGATTATGCAATCACATGAGATCCTGGCAATCATTCTTCTTCTTTTTTTTCTTTTTTTTTTTTTCCGGTTGGATTTTGGTAAATCTGATGGAATGGTTCAGACTTCAGAACATGAACATGCATTCTTTCTGCTGTGTGTATCATAGGATATATTTGAATAAGTTTCTTTACTTTTAAAAAAAGAAAATAAAAAAATATGAAATGAATTGTTTTATAAGTAAGAATAAATTTTTTATTAGTTAAATTTTTAAAATTAATCAATATAATTTTTTTAAAAAATGAAATGACATTTATAAATAAATTAATAAAAAAAATTGTTTTAAAGAGAAGCTAATTTTATTTTATTTTCTTACTTTAGCGACTAAATAACGAGCCTCTCTGCCGTATACCAATAAATGCTTACATAACATCTTTCCCACGCTCGCTTGTCTTGTCGTGTTGTCCATTTTTGGTGCAATAATTGAAACTCCAAACCACTTTAAATCTCGTTTAAGACGCCATAAACTGAACTTTGTGTACGTTTAACCACATTTGCAGTCAATAACTGTGGTAGAACAAAAAGAGAGTAGTAAAAACCTTGGAATAAGAGGTAACTTGGACTCTGCTCATAGGCTAGTTTTAACCATGCTTGTTAAATTAATTTATCTATTCTAAGCTCATTGGCCTTCACACTGCATTTAGTAATTTATTGAATAAATTATTTTCACAAGCAGATTAGTTTAGAACTGAGGACGTGTTTGTGTTTGGAATCTCATTCTAAAAATCATATCCACTGGAACTAGAAGTAACCTTAAGTGGCTTTCACATTTTTTAGTCTTTGGATATAGGAAGAGAATGTGAGTCTGCGTTTCAAACTACCCAAACATGAACTTAATAGCTTGTTAGTGAAATATAATTTTATAAACTAAGCTGAAAAAAAGGTAGTTACACAAGACTTAATAAAATGATATGTGATTGTTTTGTAAAAACAAAAATTTGTTACTAAGAGTTTGATACAAAAAGAGATATAAATTGAAACTTATTTAAAGAAAGGTAGTTAAACAAGATTTAATGGAATGAGATATATATTGACGGACATTGTGTCTTAAAAAGAAATGGAATAAAACTATAAGTGTGGTAGAGTGTTAAACCCATTATTTTTTCTATGTTCGATATGATCCATTTTTTAGTCATTTTCTTCTTCATCTCTCCCTCCTTTTTTTACCCTTATTTTCTTTTTATTTTATTTTGCCTTTCTCTTTCCTTTCCTATTTCACTTTTTGTTTTCAACTTTCTCAAATCTATTATTGAATTCATCTACCACTGATCTCAATTAGTTTGGATTAAAAATATTGACGTTGATCTTATTTAAATGAAAGACTAAGAAATTTCAACAATTAATATTAACACATGTACATAATACATGATAAATTTATTATTTTTATTTTTATTTTCTTATCAAACAATTAAAATTCTTTGTTTCACTCTGCATTAATGAAACGGAAGGCTCTTGCGCAATTCATGATTGACAATTTGGGCCTTGTAAAGTTTTAAAGTATGTTTTTTGTCATTTGTGAAAAGATGACACGGCCCAATTTGTACTACGAAGGATTCTCCGTTCATAATGCATGTGTAGTTCAATCAGATGTTTAAGGCTGAACCAACCCATTTTCTGAAAAAATACGAAGCAACCACTTGATTATGATTGGGAAAAAAAGTTGACAAAATTATAAAACAATAAGTACAACTAAAGTTCACAAAAAATATAAAAAACTGTAAGAAAAAAAAAAAAAAAGCATTATCAATACTACAGTCTACAGGCGTACAGGGGGTCTTGGACATGTGCACAAACAATGTTTTGGGGCGTGATCTATGAAACTCGCATAATAATTTTTCAATTATCACAAAAAGGTAAAAAAATTTGACCAAAAACGTTAGTTTAGGTTATGAGATGGACATGGACTACTGCATGCATGGAATTAAGGACGCAGAGGGTAGTTTGTGAAACAAATGGCATGCATGGAATGGAAGTCTCTCGTTTACTGTGAACTGGACATTCATACCTATCACAAATTGCATGGAGGAATCATACACTCAAAGAGAGTGCGAATCCCAGCTGTTTCAAATGTTAATAATTTAATTAGCTAAACTTGCAGATAGAAATTAAGCAGACAAAGCTTCATTGTTTGGAAGGCAGCCCCTGCTGCGGCTATTCATCTACTGAATGCTAGCTGATGTTCAATATAATCCTTCCGTTTGATTTTGTAGTCTGTTTTTTTTTGTCTTTTCTGAATTTATTAAAAAAAAAAAAAAACACACTCAAGATTTAGCAATTGTATCCGTAATTGTCCTTCGTTTTATAATTTTTCACTCTATTAAATCACTCTCAATAACAATATTTTCTTACAAAATTAATACGCATGCACTTATATGGGCCTTTTAACCCTGCATGCTTTTTTTTTTTTTTAATTTTGTGAATTTTTAGCCTTTGATTACGTGGATGAGGACTAAGTGGCGTGGGATAAACTATTTTGACACCTCCATCAAAAAAGTTGAGTCTGAATATATTCAACAATTGTTTTCTACAAATATTGCTCACTTTACAAAAAATGGATCTTCATTATATTTTTATTTCATTTTTTTATGTGGCATGAAGTATGAAAAATTATTATATAATTTAGAATTATGTAATTCCAACTCACTAATGTTTGCATGACACGTTATTAACTTTTTTTTTTCAAATTGAAAATGGGATAAAGATTCATGGATATCTCATTATTTGACATTTTGAGAGAGAATAAAAGAAGAGAGAGAAATATAAAAATAATAGGTAATATAATTTGATAAGAAAAACAATAAAAAATGTCAAATAATTATTAATGATATATAGGGTGAGTTTAATTCGCTTAAAAATAAGAGACTTGACATAACAAAATATTTGTTTAATGTTTGATTTAAAAAATGACTGAGAGACAATATAAAATAAAGAATGATAGATTGAATAAATATCTAAAAATTTGTAACTCACTAATTCTTACAACTTTTTGTCACAAAAATAAAAATGCAATCTTATTCTTATTTTATAATTTTTCATTATTTTACACTTTCCTTTTTTCATATGTGTCTCCTTCTCTAAATCTCACTTTCCATACAAGATATAATATAAAATTACTTGTATGATGCATCATCCACAAAACATCATACAGTAAAAAAATTGTCCTGTAACTTAACTATTTAGCCTATATATATATATATATATATATATATATATATATATACACTGTCCATATATTATTATTCTCAAAAAAGAAGTCATTACATATTACATGAAATTCGTCATAATCACATTATCTAAGATCTTGTAATAATTTTTTCAAAGGAGAGATAGGAGGAGTATCATAAACAAGAACAAGTATGGAACTCTTGACTCTTTAGCAAGAACCCTTATCTTAATTAGCCGGTCGGTTTATGGACCTTAGTTTCTGCAAATTCAGAGATTAGGTAGTCGGTACAATGCAGAGAGATATAGTCATCCTGTGGATGTAACATAAATCTGTCCGAATAGTGTAGTTTGTCCCCGAACAAGAAGCCGAAGCACGTCTAATTAAGAGACCAATCAACCATGTTTCGTTATTCTATGCTGCATCTATTTTCTGTATATATAGTGAATTACTATAAAAAAAAAAAGCTTTTTTTATTATCCAGCCACTTCATGAGAACATCTAAACAGTAATTAATATATATGTGTGGCAACTTCATGTCTACAGGTCTACATTCTAATAGAAAGTGTTCACAAATAGATATAAGATAAGTTAGATAATTAATGGAGAATAAAAGAGAAAAAAATTACAGATTCGTTCTTTTTTTAAACAAAAATAACATTCTAACGACTAATTATATTTGTCAATAAAAAAATTTCACCAGTTACAAGAAATTAATATACTATAGCTCAGAGTGCTATAACTAATTTAGGACCATCAATTATTTTTTGTTCCAGTAACATATTAGTGCAGCTTCAAGAGCCAACCAAGTTAATTATTAATTCAAGTGGGGTCTGTGTGTTAATTCGGTGCATGGAGAGAAAGGGAAAGGAGGGAATCCGAATCCGTTTCAAATTCCATCAATGCTGACTGGCACTGCCTCTGTACTGAAAGTGATCTGTGCATTTCAAGCTGCTTACACAAAATTTCCAACCACACTCTATGCATCATATTCATGCTATTCTATCTGGCTATATTGACACAGCACCAATTCCTGAACTGCTCTTTTCTGCATGCGCAAATTTAGTATTGTACTGTTCTACAAAACTTGAATTTGAAGTGCCACAATGCAACAAATTAATGACCACATGCATACGCTACTTTTGCTTGATAAATCAGTAGATTTTAGCCCATGACAGAGTGAATTCACTTGCCATATATGAGAACGCAAGGTAAAATTTACAGCCATAAAAAAGTGCAGGTTGGTCTGCTAATTGATTGGGAACTAGCTCGATAGAGTAACGGTGAAACAGCTAGCTCACTGTGTTAAAAAGAAACAACCACCTGCTCCAAATCAATGGCTTAGTTCTTTATTCTCTTCCTAAAGGGGTAGAAAACTATTAAATGGTGCTTAGTTGGTAACAATATTTCAGAATAAAATGAAATAATTAATGAATTCTGAAACAAATTAAAAAGGTTAATACTAATATGAAAATCAATTTGAAAGGACGACAATTATTCCAAAAAGGTTAAGATTGCTATTTAAAAATGATTGGAGCTAGTGATTAAGAACCAATATCCAAGCTTCGGTTTTACTTGTATTATATATTATATATAATTACAATAATGGGCATGAATTGCGTTTCCTGGGATATGTGTTATCAATGATTGACCATTTTCCTCAAAAGTTAAGCATTTCGAAAAATCTGATGTAATACTTGTGGTTCTGTGGAAGTCTACTAGCTAGAATGGACAAATAAAGAAATAGTTTGCAGCAGGTAGTGTCAAATTTTAGATAATGTTAATTTTTTTTTAAATTTTAATTAATAATATAAATATATATAATTATTAAAAGTTTAAGAAAATATTTTTGAGTAGTTTCATGCTCATTGCTTATCGGCCATAGCTCCGCACTGTTTGCAAGTGAAGTCCAGCGGATTCCAACAACTACAACAATACACATAAATGCTGACCATATTTTATCTGGGGAAAATGCATTCGTAGTTTTAATAATCAGACCCATATAATTGAGCCGGTTTGGATAATATTAGTGAACGAATCACTATATAGCTAACTCAATGATTAAGTCACTCCAACTATATATAAAATGAAAATAAAAATTAAGAAAATCAAATAACAATACAATATGTACGTACATTCATCACTTTCACATACACTTCTATATTATACCGTTAAAAATCAAATCAAGTCAATCCAACTATATAGCTAATATTTTTCTTCTTCTAAATTTATAGTTTTTTCAGTCTATATCACCTGTCTCATTTAATTATCTGTGAACAGCTGGAATGAGTAATGGCTAACATACTGCTTGTTCATACTGTTTTCTTCACTTTTTTCCCTGCTAAGCCGTGATTTCAATTTCAAGTTTGATAAGTCATTGTCTCACAAAAGCTATATTTGATCGAGAAAAGTAACCGAATTAATTCGTTATGTATTGGGAGAAATGAGATATGAAGGAGAAAGATCTTTCTACAATTGCTACAAATGAGATATAGACAAGGTAAAAATATTAAATTTCTAGGAAAGAAAATTTTTTTTCCATGCACTCACAGAATTATTTAAATATTTTTAATTATATATAAATAAATTGTTCTAGTTTGTTTTTTAGTGTGTATATATATATATATATATATATATATTAAACTTATTTAGTTTTACTTTTTACTTTAAAAAAATGTTATACTTAAACAAATATCAACTAGTACTAGTGGATACCCTAAAAAAGAAAGCTAACCACATTCACTGCGGTGTTATTTCCGAGTTAAAACAATTTTCACCAATCAAACTATTTTTTAGTTTTTTAATTAAAAAAAAACTGAAAACTGTTTTTGAAAAGATAAGCAAATAGGTTCTAAATTTTCAATTCACTTTTAACCCTAAGTAAATATAAGGGGGAGGGGCTAGCTTCCATCAGCAATGCATCATCCCACCAGAAAAATCTTATCTTTGGCTAAGCCACGTTTTTCTTCTCAGGCAATAGAATAGAAGGTGTGGTACGTACAGGGTACTACCATGCCACCTCCTGCTAAAGAGTTTTCCAAAACCAAACTGAATATAATTAACTATTGATAATGGTTGGGTTAATGAACCGGTTTTACTAAAATGGACTTTACAGTGGAGTGGATTGGTTAGGTTAAAGTGTAGTTGGAGTTTAATGGACCTTTTGCACTGCTTATTATCACAATATCACCAAACCTCCCTTGATCGACCAGGAAGTGGTTTTAAATTAGCAACCTAGTGATACAAACACTCATTGCATAGCTGTTTCTCTCTGATATACTACTATATGCACAAGAATCAATCTAATATATATATATATATATTTTTATCTTAAGCGTGATTTGGACTTTCTTAACCCAATTGATATATTATATATAAGAATGTCTCAAGATGATTATTTAAGTCTTTTTATTATTAAGTAAAATCTACTAAATTAATATCGAGTCTTACTTTCTATTTAATTGTTTTTATATGAATTTTATTTAATAATACATATTGAGAAATATATCAAAAGTATTTTTCAAATACTTATCATTATTAATTTAATCCTCTAAATTATAGATATTCCAAGGCATATCAATTAGGGGGTCCTACGCTATATATGGTGCCAGAAGATCGGAACGTTCAGAATCAACAAACTCGTCTAGCAGTCTGCAGATAATAATGAAAGGAGCCTTAGCTAATTGGCAGAGGAAATATACCTGAAATCAATCAAGCTGCAAGTAAATTTGCCAGGCCTATGCTCGTGGCCCATTACTAGTAATGTCCACTTAAATTTATACCAAACCTTGCACCAAAAATCATTGACATACATAAAAGATAAAACCTAGTCATGCTTAAATGGCTGGATGATGAGTTTTTACTACTTAGAGTTAACTATTAATTTCATGATAACTACTCCTTTTCTTTTTTGTAATAATTGTCAAGAAGAAAAAATTATCTTAAAATAATTGTTATTTTGTTTTTTAATGTAATATTGATTATTTTTTCACTTATATCTTTTATAATATTAATTATATGAGCTTAAAAAACAAAAAATAAATTAATGATTTTATAAAATTGTTATTATATTTATCTATTTATTGATTTTTTTTATGTGTAAAATAAATCAAGACCACAATTCTAATGGACTTGAGGAAGTATTAACTGCAATAACCATTTATTTGTGTTGTTTTAGGAGCATTAATATTACAAAAGTATTATCCATTACCATGACTAATCATAAATTCATCTACTATGATTAGATATTATATGGGAAAGTATAAATACCAACAGATTTTAAAAAATGGAGTTGAGAGAGTTCACTCCTACCAGTGGACTTGTGATACTACTCAAAAATTTACACTGAACAATTTGATTATATTATTTTATTTATTTAACTAAAGGAAAAATGGCTTACTAATTCTCAAGGTTAAGGAGAAGATACCTTTCCATCCCTTATATCCGAATATGAAAAGAGGGGGGAAAGTGAAGGAAGAAAGTAGTTTAGAACGCACCTAATTTATTTATTTTTAACTTTATCACATCTTTTTTTAACTTATCTATATTACACATGGTTATCAATAAGTGATTGATGTAACTTATATTGAGTTTAATCTCTCTAATTAAATAAGATTTTATATTCGAGTATTGTGAATTGAAAAAATATGATTAAAAGTGAAGAACTCTATTAAAAGTGACTTATTAGATTTTCCAACAAAAATTAATCATTAGTAAAATCAACATATATTCTATACCAATAAGTAACCAAAAAAATCTATTAAGTATGATTTTCTTGCCATAATGTGAGAATGTATCTTTGTTTCCTATTTAATCTTTATTAAAAGAAAACATTAACTTCCTTTCTTCAAAAGTTTTCTTTACAATAAATAAATGTTAAGGTCTTGTTCATCAGTATCTTTAAGATAATGGTTAAGAAACTAAAAAAAATATTTATTATGTAAATCATAGAAGAATATAAGAAAATTATGAACATTACAATTTTTTGTATTCTAATAAAAATATTTTTTTAAAAAATTCTTTAATTAATGACCTTAGAACACTTATTAGCATTTTCCTAAATGTTATACCAACAAAAATAGGCTATGTTTATTTAAAATCTCAAATAATTTCACACTCATTGTTATTCAAATTTATTCTCTCTTTTTCCCTCGCTAAATCATTCACTTTTCTTTTTCTTTTTCTTATCAACAGTCTAAACAAGGACTAAAGTCTAAAACACCTCTATCCTTAAGCTATAAATCCGAACTGATGAAAAAAAAATAGAGCAAGAGTAAAATAAAATAGTGATATTTTATTCTATTATTTGAGATGTTTAAAATAAAATGTTATGTATTTATTTAATATTCCTTTTTTTCTTATCCTTCTAATTTAGAGAGTATGAGACGATGTTATCTTTTTTTTAAAATAATTTAAATAATATACTATTAACTTTTATTGGCGTTTTTTTTTTTGTATTTAGCATTAGGTAATTTTGCACAACCTGACCTTTTGGATCAAAATTTTAATTTCTTTGTAGCCATGAAAAGATTCTCGGACACTTGAATGCAACAGAAAAAAGAAAAGTAATGATGCATTAACACTAATTCACTCTAATAAACACTTCGATAGTATTTATCACTAATTTTTCTATTAAAAATTGATCATAAAGAAAATAGAAATGACTATGTGTTGCTTTACTTTGAACTTGAGAATAAACACAAATTTAGCTGAAAGTAGCTGTTCCGAAGAAGCATTTATCATATTTACGCTGCTCTCGATCTCTTTTATTTGTTTCTTTTATTAGGTGTTAAATAGATTTTTGTGATGTCCACATATTCATTTTTATGGGGTTACAAAACATACAGTGCACACGCTGAGAAAAATCATTAGGCCCCAGAGGACAAAAGAGGTGCCAAGCATGAATAGCGTAGGCCTAGTGATTGTTCGCCAAAAGCTGTATGGAAAGCAATGTGTTGTGACGCTTTCAATTTCAATCTTTGAGTGCATTGTTGGTCCATTTCCCAAAACTCCTTATATAAATAACACACTTCCCTCCCCTCCACTTGCATCCCAAATTAACCAATAATTTTTTAGTTAAAACATGTCCATGGCCATAATTAACACTTTTGGAAACGTTGCTGTCTATATTATATTATTATCATCATGGTTTCTCGTATCTGCTGTGTGTGTTTGGGGACGACCTGCCACTTTTCTGCAAGACTTTGAAATCACGTGGTCAGAGACTCATATCAGGCAAATTGATCAAGGCAGAGCCATCCAACTCATTCTAGACCAAAACTCTGGTAAGCCATAACATTAACTTGTCCCTAACTCTTCTCTTTATTATTCCCTATGCCAAAGAAGGAAGAACCAATTAATTACCATTTACCACACACACTCTCTGCATCATTTACTACAGGTTGTGGCTTTGCTTCCAAGAGTAAGTACATGTTTGGCCGTGTTAGCATGAAGATCAAGCTCATACCCGGAGACTCTGCTGGCACTGTCACTGCATTTTATGTGAGTCTAAATCTCTATCACATCCATTTACTAGTTTCATTACCGTTTACTTGTTTTTTGAATAAAAGCATCTAGACATGAATAATTAGAATCAATTTTATAAACACACTTAATTGGTTTGTGGTTTGTGGATTATGGTAGATGAACTCTGACACCGACATTGTACGTGATGAGCTGGATTTTGAGTTCTTGGGGAACCGTAGTGGTCAGCCTTACACAGTTCAGACAAACATCTATGCTCACGGAAAAGGGGATAGAGAACAAAGGGTCAACCTCTGGTTTGACCCTTCTGCGGATTTTCACACTTATACTATTATGTGGAATCATCATCATATTGTGTAAGATACTAATACTACTATATATTAGTGTTACCACTGATAATAATGAATTGAGAATCATTTACTTGCCAATTAGAATTGAATTAGAATTTGTATGGTTGGTGGTGTTTCCCAATTAAAATTGAAGTTTTAAGTATTTTATGTTAATATTTACTAAGGTGTAACTCTAATTTTTTAAAAATGTATCAAGGTGTTGTCCAATTGCCAAATTGCTAGTTAATAATGTATGGTAGTATTTATGTGCATGCAATGCAGATTCTACGTTGATGATTTTCCCATTAGAGTGTACAAGAACAGTGAGGGAAAGGGAATCCCATACCCAACAATGCAACCAATGGGAGTGTATTCGACATTGTGGGAAGCTGATAATTGGGCAACAAGAGGGGGGTTGGAGAAAATTGATTGGAGTAAAGCACCTTTTTATGCATATTACAAGGACTTTGATATTGAAGGTTGCCCAGTGCCAGGTCCTGCTAACTGTGCCTCTAACCAAAGTAATTGGTGGGAAGGGGCTGCATACCAAGCTCTTAATGCCATTGAAGCCCGAAGGTACAGGTGGGTTCGGCTCAACCATATCATCTATGATTTCTGCCAAGATAAGTCAAGGTTCCCAGTGACCCCACCAGAGTGCCTTGCCGGCATTTAAACCCTAAATTTCATGTCCCTTCAATTATTCAAGTACAGGCATATCATACCCCTATATAATTTACATTGTCTACTGTTCAAAAACATCATACTATATTTTATCGGGAAAAAAAAATCATAATATATATATATATATATATATATATATATATATATATATATATACTAGTACTACTATCTATCTGCTTCTGCTGAGTTAATTTCAGTTTATCCCATGTGGTACGTCTATTCAATTATTTCAAGTCTTTCATGTAAACACGTGAAATAAAATGTACATCAATAAAACTAGGGGCAAATTATGATGTCCCCATACCATACCACATGGATAAATTGAAATTAACACTTGTTTTGTTTTGGGGGAGAGGGCAAATGATTCTAGTGTATGTGGGGCGAGGGCTATGTTCGACAAGAAGAGAATAAGTCAAGAGCTATTTCTGGGTCTACTAGAGTACTATGCCTTTGTATTTAAGTGCGCATTGTTTATGGTGTAATAAAGCTTGCGTATTATTGTGATGATTCATGAAGGATATTTTCGGGCTTGTGATGTAGCAAATCTCATTATTTGTGCAATGACTACCTCTATTTCTGTACAAGCTAAGGACAACATATGATTGGTCAAGAACATTAACATGACCTGTCAACCGTCATGAAGCTGGTCCTCCCTTCTTGACACTAACTTCGCCATTTTATTATTTTTGCATTTCTTATGTATCTGAGGTATATGGTCCCCTGATATTGCTGAGCAAGGGGCTTACGTGATAAGGGAAAATATAAGTGCGCCAATCATTTAAAAAAAAAAAAAAAACAGAAACAGAAACACAGAATTGATAGGTTTATGTAAGATTGTTGGATCCAAAGTATCACTATAACATATATAAGATGTTTAACAACATTTTTTTTCTAACACTTAATAAAAATATTATTAAAAATCTTTGACAACATTCAAAAAGTATTATTAAATTATAAATAAATATTACTAATATATTTTTATGATATTTATCAAATATTGTGTATAGTTCATGTTGTTAAAGTCCTTTTTGATATTTTGAGACTTTAATAATATATTAATACCATTTATTTATAATTTTTTGACATTTTTTGAATGTTTACAAAGACTTTTAGTAATATTTTTATCAAGTATTAAAAATATATATTAAAGATCACATGTATAGTAGTGTATTAAATCACAAGTTTATTACTATCTGAATTGATAATTAGGAAATTAACATGCATTACAATGAATGATTCAAAAATAAAATATACTTTAAAAATAAGAATATAAAAACAGAAATACATAACACTATACAAGTTACAATCATTACAGTTACAGTAACAATATAAATTAACCGTGCTTAAAGTTAGATTTTTCTCTGTTATTGTTTCAAGCAATTTAGTGAAGGTCTCTACTTAATTAGTTATCATTTATCAGTCAATTGAAGACCAGATTCATTAATTTAGGATAAACTCAATTCCTTGAGTGTTCCTAACCAAAACAAGCCTTAAACATGATAGTTCTACCGATCTCTTAATCATTAAGTCTTTTATATAGGATCTCAATAATTATAGAAGAATTCTTCAACGCTTAATAACCAATATTCTAATTAAGAGATTGCTCTTGTTCCAATTCTTAGGTGATAAATTGAAGAATAACATTAAAACATAAAAATTTACTCAAATGAATGATAGAGCCATAAATTGAAGAAAGCTCTTGTTCCAATTCTTAGGTGATAAATTGAAGAATAACATTAAGAACATAAGAATTCACTCAAATGAATGATAGAGCCATAAATTGACATGAAATAAATTGAAACACATGAGATTCCTCCTTCTCCAACATAACGATTTAGTAATACTTGTAAAAAGAAGGATAAATAATTACTTTTGTCATTGTAGTTTGCACTTGGTGATAATTTTGTTCTTGAATCGTGAAATCAAAAAAAAAAAAAAAAAAAAAGAAAGACAGTAAATCTTAACGTGCCCCATGCCCATGGGTCACTTCACTCATTTATGGAAATAATCAATTTAGTCCACAAAAGTATAAATATATCGACAATTTAATCCAATCGTCTAGTTATCTTTGTTTTCGTTAACGTTGAGTACATACATGACGCATGAAGGTTGATGTAACAAATCCATGTGTTTAGGGAAACTTTCTTTGTCAACCAATAGGGTTTTGGATTAAATTGTTAGTTAAACTTTTTTAAAATGTTGATTTTATATTTCACGAACTAAGGGCTATTTTGAGAAGAAGCTTCTTCTTCCTAATTTCATGGTAATACGTTGTTACTCAATGACATTTTGGTTTCCAACAAATATAACTTAATGACAAAATGGTCAATGACAGTGATAATTGTTATTTATACATAAATTGTGCATTTAAATTACATAATAATTATTTTTTTCCTCTTTTAATGCTTCTTTTGTGATTGAAACATAGAAATTTAACTTTTTTTTAGCTTTTATCCAATAAATGCTAAAATTAGTTTATTTATATTGTGTTGGTTGTATTTTTTTGTAGGATTACACATTAAAGACTTGGAACATGAATTGAGGATATGGAGTAGTTCGCACATATGGGCTTAGCGCACACATATGGGAGTAAAGCATCGCTAATAAAAAAAATTCAATAAAGCAAAATTTTGATTATAAAAAGATAAGCTAGAGAAAAATAGAAGGCAAAAAGGAAAGAAGAATACACTCCACATAAGTGGGCTTATGCCTTTTATTCTACTTGTTTTCTTCCATTCTCTTTCATCAAATGTTATTCTCTTTGATTTTTGTAAGTCTCTCATGTCAATGAGAGGCTAAACCACTGATTGTTGGGGGTTCAACAACCAAACACTCTTGATGTAACAATTTTCAGTATCTATTTAATGTTATTTTCATATTATTATTCTTTTATGAACTATTGTTATATTTGTGGTCTGATCATCCATATGCATGTAATGTTATGAGGGTTTATGCATTAGAAAATGTCTATACTCTAGAACTGAAAAAAAAAAACATCTTGACAATCCATATCTAGGGACAGAATGACATTGTTTAGCCTTAAATATACATCTTTATTCTTAATCCAAATTATTGATGTAGCTTGATGAGGGATCATGAGTGAAATTAGGTAATTTAGGTTCTTTCATACGAGAGATCATGATTAGAGTAAATTAGAGGATGAATTTAATATATAAAATAATATTAAATAGTGAAAATTTATTTACATTGCATCAGGAGTAATTTTGGTAGGCTGAACACTCAACATATCTCATAATCATGCATCAACCTTCAATCAACTCTCCAAGTGTTTGTTTTTCTTCTCTGGCTCTTCATCTATTTCGTTGTTTATTTTATTCTGCATTTATATTTACATACATTATCACTTAAAACCCCCAAAAATTTATTATGTTCATTGCTTAAAATTTGATATATACAAACTCTGAGTATAATCAAAGTCTATGTGGACTCGACACTCGGTCTTGCCGTTTTATTACTACTTGAACGAATTGGTACACTTGCCAATAAGTCAACAAACACTTGCATGAATTTAAAACGCGTATGCATCATTATACTAAAATTTTTGTTCATAGTATAGCCAACTTATGATTAAGAAGATGTTCCAGACCAAATTCTGAAAATTGTATTGTCATTAATTAAACTTAAAATTTTATTCATAACATAGTCAAAATAGTATGTATAGTACCCAAAACAAGAATATAAACAGAGGAAATTGCAGCTTATCTATCACAACCTAATCATTCTTCCTTTTCACAACTTCCATGCATTGTTTGGAAAAATTCCTCCACAAATCCATAACACATAACCTGTGAGGAGCATTAGAAAAATCTCTCATTATGGGATCAAATCCTACGTGATTGCATATAAACATAAGTAAGAGTCAGAATAAATAATAAATTATAATTGATTTATTTTGACAAGTTGGTCCCTAATTTATGACACTTAATGTCAAAATGGTCTTGATACTATAACATATATTGACATATTAGTCCATTAATCATGCACAAAAGACAATTATTCATGAATGAATGCAAAAAATAAGTGAGTATGTTACCTTTTGAATGTCAAACATAAAGTTCCACCCAAATTATTTTTTTTCACCTAGATCTTGATGCATCAACGTAAAAAATTTCATTGTTAGCATCTTGTCCAACAACACACAATAATTGACCCCATAATATCCCTTAAAAAAATCCATCAAGACCCATAAAGGGCCTTCAATGAGCTTTGAATCCATTCTTACATGCATCAAGACAAACATACATTCTTTGGTTGGGCAATAAAGGGTTCAAACAAAACATCCTCATTCACATATTTGTGGTGCAATGGAGTAATAAAATGCCACCTTACCTTACGAGATGACCATTCGTCTTCAACGCATAGGGAGATATTGTGTTCAAACAGCGGCCAAGAACGAAACACCACTGTTTGATGCTACATTGTCATTGTTGGCCATCGATAATGCAAATAGCGAGAAGGAGAACAATCAAGAACATTGGATTCTAGTTCTTCTCTTTCTCGCAATGGTAAAAGGAAGAAAAACCTAAATGATCACTTTGTGTGGTTGTGTGGTGACTTCTAGATGTAAAAACAAAAAAAAAAATAAACTAACAAATCGTTTCACAATTGTTTGGCCTAGTGCATGCTCTTCACTTTCGCACAGGGGATGTGTCACATCAATCTTCACATGCCACATCACCTAAAACATTAACAAAGACGAAGATGACTTAATGGTTAGATTAAACTATCAGTACATTTGCACTTTTGTAGACTAAATTGATCATTTTCATAATCCAGATGAATTGTCACAGAATGTAAACCACGAGAAAGAAAATCACTATTTAGTCTAAAAATAAGAATATAGAAAGAAATGATATCCCTTAACAATTTGATGAGAGTGATACTTTTTCTCAAGGTTGATCTCCAACTACATAAGAGAGAGAAAGAGAGTTTTGTATATTACGAAGTGTTTCCCAGCTGCAAGTCTCGTAACTAACTTAAGAAAAGCTATTTATATTAAATCAATTGAATTGAGTATGTTTAAATGCACTATTGAGCATTAAAAGTGCACAAGTCAAAGGCTGCATCTTATCACCGTAGCTTCGATGTTTAAACGACATACTACAAAATGTTTAAACATGCAATAGTCAGTAAGCCTATCTTCAACCGTCTTCCTTTTTTTTTTATCATAAATGGTTTCTAAACCTTGTGCACTCAAGCTCCAAATTAAACCCAGTAAAAATCTCTTCAATTCATTCCCAATTAGTCTCCAAGTAAGCCCACAAACAAGAGTGAAATAGAAATGGATTTTCTTAGATTTTTAAGAAGAAACTTTACTAAATATACACCAATATACCAGTAAAGGTGTTAACTCTTGAATATATGGCTTGTGCAAAGTATATGCACCCAGTTAATAAGTTTACAAAAACCATATCCACAGAATAACCTATCCACGAAGAACAATATACCGGACACTTGCACAGTGTATACATAAAAGAGATGCTTATGATTTCAGTTACAAATACACCTAAACAAGAAGATACAACAGTAACTAACCTATCCACTAAATAACTTTAAGTTCTAGGACTTTTAAAAGACATAGCCGACAGCAACAAATGCGCTCTTAAAGAGATGGCCTACAAGAACTAGTCCTAAATAAATAGAACTTGACTTATTCAAAACAAAAAATCAAATTATTCAAATTAACAAATACAAATTAAATTCCAACTTTTCTAACAAAGGTCACCTTATTAGATTCTCTGTTTTTGTCAATTTAGTGGCGACACTCTGGTCGCCAAGAGAGGACTATACTGAAACACTTGTGAGTTGTGACGTGATGAGAAGAGCAAGAACATGCTCTTCCAGAACCACGAAACTCAAACTAGTTGCAATCACCAAAATGAATTTAGGTCTGCTATGCATTAACATGATGTGAACTCTCTAGACGTAATAGCTTTTGACGAGGCTGTTTTCTTCAGTTCTTGTTTTGAAGTAGGAGGTTGACACGTACCTTTCCGTCCTACTTTTCTTCACGTCTAATCAATGTCACTTAATTCTTCTCCATTGCTCGATGAAATTATGCAAAGGAAAAAAACTACTGCTATTAATGAAGGATGAAACTTACTGTTTAGAACAGAAAATAAAATGAAAAAGGATTGGCTTTTCATTTTAAGAAATTGTTTACTGGAAAAATATCTGTATTTAAGATAAATTATTAATCCTTGAATATAAATAGTTCACTTGATCAGTCCTCAAAGATAATTTTCCTAATTAAGATTAGAAAGAATCTTAAGGACTAAATAATTAACGAGCAAGTGTTGTACCCCAAGTCAGTGGACTAAGCAATGTTAAGCCCATTAGAGTCAAGAGAAAACCTGCATACTTGAATGACTATTTTCAATAGTCTAGTAGGCCCATTTACGTTAAGTGTTATTTGTTGCTTATTATTCTTGTAATAGATAAGTGGAAAACTATTGAAATTAGGATGTTATATAGTCTGGGAAGGGATATATGAAGGATATAGAAAAGTTTGGACAATTTCTCTCTCTATTCCCTTTCTCTCTCCAAACCGTTATTTCTCTGAATTCTCTTTCTTCCTAAACTCATTTTCTAAATCTGCACGTAGCCCATCATTGGTGCTTTCATTGCTTCTCATCCTTCCTGCTATGGCGGACAATACACGCATGAGGGATCTGCAACAACGTATAGACACGTTGGAGCAGCAATTTCGTGCATCTGAATTGGTTCGTGAACAGCAATACATGGGTCTTCAGGAATCTAACACTCAGCTGCAGGATTCCCAGACTCAACTGCAGGAATCACAGAATCGATTGCATTTGGATCTTACTCGTTTGATTGAGCTACACCAACAATCACTGGGTACTTCACATTCCAATAGAGGTATTCTAGGTTCTGGTCCGCAGAATGGTGGTGAATTTTCTAGAGTTCGTCAAGTTAAGCTTGATTTTCCCCGCTACTCTTCTGGAGATCCAACGACTTGGATCATCACTGTTGAACGCTACTTCACCTTTTACCAGGTTCCTCTTTCAGATCGTTTGAATTTGGCCGCGTTTCATTTGGATGAACCAGCGGCTAGTTGGTTCTATGGTTCAGATCAGAATGGCTTAATGCCTGACTGGCGCACATTTTGCACAGTGGTTCATCGCCGGTTTGGTCCATCAGAATTTGAGGATCCAGCGGGAGCTTTGGTTAAGCTTCAACAATCAGGTTCGGTGCTTGATTATCAGTCCTCTTTTGAGAAGTTAGTGAGTAAAGTCCCTGGTCTAACTGCTTCGTTATTACGTAGTATCTTTACTTCGGGTTTAAAGCCTCATATACGCCGTTTGGTACTCACTCACCGACCTCAGGATTACCATGAAGCCTTTTCATTAGCTCGAATATATGAAGACCAATCTTCTGAACCCAAACCTTTTCGTCCCTGGTCCAATTCTCCAAAATTACCATCCACTAACCATGTCTCATCTGCTATTGTTCCCAGCAAGCCTCCTCACTCCCAAACACTTACCAATCCTCTTTCCGCTATTCCCATCCGCCGTCTTTCCCCAGCTGAAATTCAACAGAAACGTGAGAAAAACTTGTGTTATAATTGTGATGAACAGTACTCCTTTGGTCATAAATGTAAGGGTCGTGCAGCCTTGTTGTATTTAGCAGGCACTGACGATGATCTTGACTCAGCTCCTATTACACCAGAACCTATGCCTGATCTTTCTGTATCTGATGTGGCTCCTGAAATTAGCTTCAATGCACTATTTGGTCATAATTGTTCTCGTTCTTTTCGTCTTACTGGTACGATGAAGGGCAAACCAGTTCAAATTTTGGTTGATGGAGGTAGTACCCACAACTTTATTACTGCCAGGATGGCTGACTTTTTGTCTTTAACTATGCAACATGTCACTCCTTTCCAAGTGCAGGTTGGTAATGGTGATGCCTTACCGTGCACCGCTAAATGCCCCGCAGTCTCTTTGACTCTTCAGTCTCACGCTTTTACTGTTGAATTGTTTATATTGGACCTAAAAGGAGTTGATATTGTCTTAGGGGTCCAATGGTTATCCACCCTTGGACCTATTATCACAGATTATTCACAGATGACCATGTCTTTTAGTCACAACGATAGTACGGTGGTTTTACATGGGGATTCCCTTATCTTGCCCACACCTATATCCAATGCTCAGCTTCACAAGTTAATGGCTCAAAATTCTGTTTCTTCCTATTTCATGTGCCTTACCAGTACATCTCCTAGCTCACCACAGCCCCCAGATTTACCACCCCAACCCCCTCCTCCCATACAACACATTTTGGACAACTTTTCTGATGTTTTTGCCATTTCCAAGACCTTACCACCAGACCGAGCCTTAAATCATTCCATTAACCTAATCCCAAATTCTAAGCCTGTCCAAGTGAGACCCTACCGCTACCCACATTTCCAGAAAACCGAAATTGAGAAGATGGTGGGAGAAATGTTGGCTGATGGTATTATTCAACCCAGCCACTCTCCTTTCAGTTCACCAGTATTGTTGGTCCGTAAGAAAGATGGGACATGGAGATTTTGTGTTGATTATCGTGCCCTTAATGTTATCACCATTCCGGATAAATTTCCGATTCCTACTGTTGATGAACTCATTGATGAGTTACATGGAGCACATATATTTTCTAAACTTGACTTACGATCGGGCTACCATCAAATTAAAATGAATCCCCTTGATGTTCATAAGACGGCATTTCGTACTCATAAAAGCCACTTTGAGTTCTTAGTTATGCCCTTTGGCCTATCTAATGCTCCATCTACTTTTCAGGCCACTATGAATCGTGTCTTTGCCCCATTTTTACGACATTTTATGGTCATCTTCTTTGATGACATCCTGATTTATAGTCCGACATTGCAGGCCCATGAAGTCCATCTCACACAAGTTCTCCAGACTCTCCAGCAACACCATTTTTTTGCTAAACTCACAAAGTGTCTGTTTGCTGTGCAGGAAATACAATTCTTAGGCCATATTATTTCTGCTACAGGTGTCACACCTGATCCTTCCAAGGTTCCAGCTGTCCGCGATTGGCCCACTCCTAATACAGTCACTCAACTACGGGCATTTTTGGGTCTCTCGGGATTTTATAGACGTTTTATTCGAGGATATGCAATGGTTGCAGCATCCCTTACAAACCTCCTTGCCAAGGATACGTTTGTTTGGACCTCTGAAGCTGATCACGCTTTTGTCTCCTTGAAGCACTTGTTGACGACAGCTCCAATTTTGGCATTGCCTGATTTCTCCTTGCCATTTGTTCTTGAGACTGATGCCTCAGGTGTTGCAGTAGGGGCCATTTTGTTACAAGATAACCACCCCCTGTCCTTCTTTAGTCGCAAGCTCTCCAAACTCATGCAATCAAAATCCACGTATATAAGGGAGATGTACGCCATTACCTCTGCTGTGGCAAAGTGGAGACAATACCTTCTGGGATCGTCCTTTATAATTAAGACGGATCATCAAAGTCTGCATCACTTGATGACCCAAGTCATCCAAACACCAGAGCAACAACAATTTCTAGCGAAATTGTTGGGTTATAACTACTCTATTCAGTATAAATCCGGGAAGCACAATACAGTGGCGGATGCTCTATCTCGCCAGCCAGAGGGGAGTACTACTTCCTTGTCCCCAGCATTCATGTCTATCAGTACTCCTACATCTCAATACAGTTCTGTTATACAGTCTGAGTTACAATTGGACTCCTATGTGACACAAATATTACAGGGATTATAGACTGATGCCTTAAAGTGGCCACATTGGCATGCGCACAATGGGCTTTTATTCCATCGACAGCGTCTGTACATTCCTCAGGCCTCTTCGTTAATACCACTCCTGCTGCACGAGTTCCATTCTTCTAAGATAGGGGGCCATGCTGGGGTTCGTCGCACCCTCATCCGTTTAGGAGCCAAATTCACTTGGAAAAACATGAAAAGAGATGTCCAGTTTTTTATTCAGCAATGTGAAGTTTGTCAGAAAGCCAAACCTTCAAACCACTCACCCTATGGACTATTACAGCCTCTACCCATTCCCGACTTGATTTGGTCTGAATTAACAATGGATTTTATTACTCATTTGCCTCCATCGGCAGGATTTACATCCATATTGGTGGTGGTGGATCAGCTCACCAAGGGAGCCCATTTTGCTGCGTTACCCTCTAAATATACCGCATTTAAAGTAGCCCAGGTGTTTTGGGATACAGTGGGTAAATTACATGGGATTCCCCGTTCAATTGTTTCGGATAGAGACCTCATTTTTCTGAGTGAGTTTTGGCAGACGTTGTTCAAATTACAGGGGACTCTTTTACATTTCAGCTCGGCCTATCACCCTCAATCGGATGGCCAGACCGAGCGTGTTAACAGAAGTTTAGAACAGTACCTGCATTGTTTTGTCCACGAAAATCCGGCAGCTTGGCATCGGTTCCTGAGTTGGCGGAGTTTCACTATAACACGGCCTACAACCGTTGCTCGGGTACCTCTCCATTTCATGCTACGTATGGCCGTTATCCCCCTGATTTGCTCACATACACCTTGGGCTCCACTTCAGTTGAGGTGGTAGATTCTGATCTCCAGCAACGATCTCGGATTCTGCTATCGTTAAAACAAAACTTAAGACAAGCTCAATCACAGATGAAAGTCCAAGCAGACAAGAAACGAAAAGACATCACCTTTCATCCGGGGGATTTGGTTCTCTTGTGTCTTCAACCTTTTCGTCAACTCACTGTCAACCGTCGATCTTCTCACAAGTTAAGCTTAAGCTTTTACGGTCCTTTCAGGGTTCTGGAACGCATTGGATCGGTAGCCTACCGTCTCCAATTACCAGAGGGGTCTCGCGTTCACCCTGTATTTCATGCTTCTTTGCTCCGAAAATTTTTTCTAACACAACAGTACTAGATACATGTATTACCTTCGGATCTTCACTCCATTCCGCCGTCTCACACACCACGAGCTGTGGTATCGCGTCGGACAATATGGCATCACGGTTGCCAGATATCTCAGGTGCTGGTTCAATGGGACGGGTTAGCCCCAGAAGACTCGACATGGGAGGATGAATCGTTGTTATTGGCCGATCCAGCATCCAAGATACTAGCTTTGGACCAAGATGAAACCTTGCCAAAGGAGCCACGTTTGGATGAGACTAGTGCAGGGAATCAATTTTTTATCCCACCATCAACCAATCAGGCGCCAATTGCCCCACCTTTTGACAAGACAGCAGATCCTGTGCAAGACAGCTTGTCTTTTTCCACGCGCTTTGATTCAGTCCTTTGTGAACCATCCAACCTCGTGGACGAGGTTTGTCTTGAAGGGGTGGGAAATGTTGTACCCCAAGTCAGTGGACTAAGTAATGTTAAGCCCATTAGAGTCAAGAGAAAACCTGCATACTTGAATGACTATTTTCAATAGTCTAGTAGGCCCATTTACGTTAAGTGTCATTTGTTGCTTATTATTCTTGTAATAGATAAGTGGAAAACTATTGAAATTAGGATGTTATATAGTCTAGGAAGGGATATATGAAGGATATAGAAAAGTTTGGACAATTTCTCTCTCTATTGCCTTTCTCTCTCCAAACCGTTATTTCTCTGAATTCTCTTTTTTCCTAAACTCATTTTCTGAATCTGACGTAGCCCATCAGCAAGCATCTTAAGAAAAACCTTTCACCAAAAATTATTATCCTATCCGATTTTTCGTGGCAGTGTCATAATATCCTCACAGAATCAGAAACATTGGCATATTTGATATATTTCTTGAACTAAAATTGCCTCAAATTGAATTTGATTCCTTTTGTCCTTAGCATCAGTGGTAACAATCAAGACAAACAATAACGCTTCATGGATTGTAATATGCCCAAGTACACCTAGGAGAACTCATTTTTTCAGAAAATCTTACATATATTCGGATACAACGGCTGCACCACATGCTTTATCTAAATTTGATTTCATATAGAATAATAAATCTAGGACAGAAGGCACCGATCCCCCCACCTCCCGTGCTACGTGTATTGTATTCTTCCTTTTGTGAATGTGTCCATGCTACCTAGCACTCGTCTATATCTGAAATCTTAAAGAGGAACAATATATGGACACATGCACATTATATACACCCAATTCACACCTTTCATTATATATATATATATATATATATATATATATATATATATATATCATACCTTTTATATATCATATTTGCACCTTTTTGTCTTGACGTGTGTATGGACACATGGGTATCCATGACTAAAACTCGCATCATGGTGGGTCGGGGGAAGAATCAAACCCATTATGAATCTATTGTATCAGCCTTACTTTGCATTTACAAGAGACTAATACCATGAGTGGAACATGTAACTTCTTAATCACATGGCAGCAACTCTATTGTATTAATTTACAATAAAGATGTTAAATCTTTGCTGAATTTGGTAATAAAATCTGTCAAATTCTCACGAGATGTTTCAATCCTTATTGCAACCAATACGTGGATAAGTTCAAAACCCCGGAACAGACGTTGCTCTTGCTCCGATTTCTAGACCAAAAGATGATGCGCGCCTCAAGTTGCATTAATATATATACCACCTTTTTATTATAACGAGGCAAACGATTGAAACGAGTTCTTGATGTTTTTATCCCCATGTGCAATGCAATGAGAACGGTCTTAAAATTCTTAGGTGATTATGTCTTACTCTTGGGTGTTGGGTTTTTGTTTTCTGCCCCAACGTGTGACATGGATTTATATAGCTAATTTACCGGCTTATGCTAGCAGTTTTGATATGTATTGCCCTGATTTGTAAATGTAAAATAAAGAAATGCTTTTTAGATTTTTTTACTATTTTATTAGAGTTTATTAAACTAAACTAACGCTTCTCTCATGAGAGTTTATTAACTTAGACAAATAAAGAATGCCGTGATTTTTCACCCTAGTTTTTGTCCCATAAACATTCAAAACCTCAATCCTTGATTTGAACATATTATAATAAATTTTTTTGATCTTTTTCATGTGGATTAATTTAGTTATTGAATTGAGCTTAAATTTCTCTATGATTGACATTCATTAACAAACTAATCAATAATATGAGTCTTCTAATTCAATAATCATGCAATTCTTGAGTCTAGGGACAGGGGTAAATTGTGTGTGTGTGTGAATTTCTTAAATCTAAATCATGTTCCTACTTAGGATTAAACGGTCTATTGCCCAAAAGGTTGGAGATAAACTAAATTTGAGAAATTAATAATAAGAGATTTAAAAGGGGAAAACATTATCTTATGGAAGAATCAAGGTGATCCTAATTGAGTTACACTAGTTAAACCACAGTCTCATGTATATTACTTGTACGACTAGTGCATTGATTGTGATCTTAACAATTTTATTTATTACATTTATTTTTTCTCTCATTCCTTTCTATATCTTTGTTCTCTGTGCAAATCTCAAACTCTTACATAGAGTACGAAAGAAATAATTTTAGATATAAGACTAGTTAAGCCTAACTATACAACTATACTGATTGTACTTGTTTCCTATTTATTATTAAGTGTTGTTTTAATTATGATTTTTTGTGCTTCAATTTCTACACAAATTTTATATATTTTTTAGTACATCAACTATTACGTCAATTTCTTTCATATCTCTATTTTCCTCTCAAAATGTTCTCCCAAAACTCTTGTTTTCTTTCCTGATATTTTATCTCAAATGTTCTCGCTTTCGATGCCATAGCTCAACCCAAAAGAATAAACAATATTGAATATTTAATGTTAATTGGGATTCTTTATTTGTTCATGTTTTGTTGCCGAGGCACAGAAGCATCCTTTCTGCTACAGAACAAGCGAAACTAACTGCAGGGAGCAAGATTCTCATTCACGAGAGCTGGCATTGCCAATGCCATTCTCTCAAACCTCAAAACAGATTGTTTGGTCTTTCCTTTCAAAATATATTTATTCGCATACCAACATTCTCAATTTCCTCACTTTTTTATTACCCCATCATAACTGATAACTCGTTACTTTTTCAATATTTAATGGTGCAAAAACAATGACATTTTAAGTAATTTTTTAATTTAAATAATAACTAAATTGTTTTATCAATACTAATTATTGTTTTGAAGGCCAATTACATAACATATATCATAAAAACTGTGAATCAATTGACACAAAATAATTATAACTTAATTAATTGTTTTGAGTTCAGACTCTAAGTATACAACTGTTAAATATTCGATCAGGAAGTTTTGTCTCTCAGAACTAATTTACCCTGCTTAAGAATAATTGTCTATTTTAGAAGATACATATGCACAACAAGAAACAAGGTCATTGCAAGTCGCTACAAAATCTACTGTTGCAAAAAGTTTTACAAATTACAATGACATTTGATATAGCTGTGATTACTTATGTTTTAAGAATAATAATTATTGTTGTCATTTTAATACATTTGTTGCCGGAAGTGATTTGCGCTTTGTGGTAACTACTGAAGTCATTTTAATACCATTGTCCCTGCGAAAAACATTACCGAACAAATCTTCAATATCTTGTTAATTTTCAGTTGTTGATATCTGGTTTGGTTGCGCTACAGAGTTAATATAAAAGAATTAAAGTTGCTGGCACAATTTCAAGCATTTCCGACCCAAGATGATATATAATGATATTATGATACGAAGTGCAGGTATGTGTACATTTTTTTTTTACGCTGAGTTCAAACCCGCACATTGATAATCTTTAGAAGATATCAACAAACCATGAAGCCAATGGAGGAATTGGCATTGGCGGGGTATGTGTACAACTGTACATTGATAACTGAATAATTGACACGGTTAATCAAATAAAATTATTAGCTATTGCACATCGGAAAGAGATATAAGAAGCAGCTAAAAAAAGAATTAATTATGATAGGCATGCAAGCAAGACACCCATTAAGTGTTACTAAACCAAGAGACAGCTCATGTATAAACATGTCAGATCAGCACAGAAAAAGAATCAATATTTAAGGCAATTGTTATATGCTGGATACTTTTTCATGTTTCAGATAACAATAACATCCAAACAGGAACAAAAGGAATAGCAGATTCCTTGAGCCCCTTTGAGAGGTCCTAATTCCTAAAACTAATACCCTATGATCATCACTTTCTGTGTGGTCCCACATACCACCATGTCCTCTCTACTCTACCGATTATGCAGAGGATTAGCTCCTGATGGCACGCCTCTCTTGTCTTCTAACTCTGCTTTGCCATTGCCAGAGATATTCTTACGTGGGATAGCATACCTTGTGAAATTGAACAAACCACCAGCTATACCAAGAATCCCAGAATTGCTGAATATCAGTAGAACCAGCAGCACAGAAAGAGCACCCATGTCACTCCTTAGCATTACAATATGTGAACAACTTACTTATTTGGTTTTAAATTGTGGTCACTGTAGCAGTTGTGGTTTCGTGACGGTTTTTTGATAACATGAGAAATTGCGGATAAATGCAGCTGACGCAGCCACACTTGGGGTGGCAGACGCTCCAAAAACCTTGACGTTGCGGCCAAAATCACGGTCACCAACAGTATTTTAAAACTTACTCCAGATAAGAAATACTTCCCAGCAATGGAATATTATATCAATTGGAAGAAAATAATAGAAGACTAGGGAGGGCAACGTGCATAGATAGCATCACACGTAACTATTGTATGCTAAAGGATGGACAGGTTGAAAAACATGCTTAGAAGGAGGAGTTTGGATTGAAAATGGGAAGAAGGAAGTTAATGAAGGGGAAGATGGTATTTGAATTGGCTTTGCAAAGAGTTATGAAAAAGAATGAGGGAAACAGTAGGAAATGTACCCAACTTGTGATTACAGTCAAAATGGTACTTGAGTGAAGGCATGCAGCTCCAAATGGCAATCCCCAATATCTTATATGTATAATGCTAGTGATGGGCATCTTGGATGTTCGTAGCAACCTTTTAAGAGAAAGCCTCTGAATCACACGCCAGGGAGAGAACTTGTCCAGCATGACAAGAGTTTTGATACTTTCTCTTTGTTTTCTTCTCCTCTTTTTGGAGGGAGGACACTATGATGTCTTATAATATGATCACTCGCACCTGCTTTTCTAACCACTTGATTTTTCTATTTGTTTATTAGTAGCATACAAACAATACCTCCCAATAAGAAAGTGTAAGTCCTAACAACGTTTGTTGAATAGGTCCCGGGAAACTGTGCCTTTGTTACCAATGGAAACTCAAAAATAATTAAACAATAATCATTGGTTACTGAATGCACGAAATTTAGCTTTATTTTATGGGTTTTCTTCTTTAGCTTTTGTTGCTCAAGGGTTTTTTACCACTTCAGAAATAACTATATAATAATAATGTTTTTGTCAGATGTTGTTAAAGACTCCTATTTCAGCTATGTAATGATACAATACTACACTATTGATACAAATCATTTATTTCTATCTCTCAATTCCTTTTATATATATCACCTATCTACGCCTCTTACTCTTCACACTTTTAAAGTGTATATTAACACTTGGTGCCTATGGATTATTTTTTATTTCAGGCCCTAGCATATTGTAGAAGTTGAACAAAACGTCAATGTCCCAAAAATTGCAGAAAAGAACCACTAAGAGCTAGCATGGCCATTGGACCCCCAAATAAAGGGTGAATTATGCTTAGGTATAACCAAAGATAGAGGGACTTCGTGGTCGTGATCCCCAATTTTGGGCTCACTGATTAGTATAATTTTGACAAGGGACGAAAACCTTACATCACACTCATTAGGAATTGAAGAAAAACAACTAGATTTTAATTTCGCCGCGTGGTTGGTTCTCCGATGTATAGATCAATTTCTTCCAGTTGGACCATAATTTATTCAATTATATATTTAGCATCTACATCTTTTTTGGTCCTAAATAAAAGTTCAATTTATACATAAAAAAAAAAAAAAGGACAAGGCAGATTATGATAGCAGGGCATGGGGGTTCCAAATTCATATACCATTATGAATAATCTATTGGGCCCAACCTTGAATGTTTGGCGAAAACAAAACAATTTCCAATTGAGAGTTAGTCTACCCAAACGAAAAAAATCTGCAATAGAGATAAGAAATTGACCTTGTCATTGATGATTAGCATGTGTCCACGTTAAGAGTTTTGGGCCACCCTCAGGTGACCATTTGGGCTGTTTCGGCTTCTCTTAAATTGAATTGAAATATAAAAATAAAAAAATACTTACATGGCATATGGTGTGAATGTGGTGAGCTAGTCTCCGTGAAACACGGTAATGTATGTATCTAGTAATAATGGCCGCGAATTGGTGATTCAATTCTTCAACTTTACTTTTCATTTTCAATAAACTGACTAAGCAAGGCAAGTGGTGTGTATCAATGTATTATGTGTCCATGTATTAGGGTTGTATAAAAATACCAAAAAACCAAATTAAACTAAGAAAACAAATAATTTAAAATGGTTTTCAAATCAAACCTATTTATTATTTGAATTTGGATATGGTGTATTATTTGAATTTGGTGTAACAAAAAAATCAATTATTCTTTAATTTTACGAACAAAAAAAAATTAAAATATTTTAAATACAAACTATTTATAAGACGGACACTATATTTGCAACATTGCATCCCAAGTACACTGTAGGCAAAAAAAATTAAAATATTATAATTTAAATAAAAAATTATGAAAATATTGTAGTTTTGAAATTATTTATAAATGTATAGCAATCAAACACGTCCCAGGTGGACGTGTGTTTAATCACGCAGAGGGTGGACGTGATTGGGAGCTCAATCACGTCCAGGGAGGACGTAACTCAAGAGGTGGCGACACGTGTCATTTTGCAGCGCGATGCGTAGAAACTTCGGAAAGCCATAACTTTTGACTGGGATGTCCGATCGAGGCGAAACCGGTGGTCACGTGCTCGAAATTGAGAGGAGAAGCCATTGGATCTTGAAGAGGACTTAGCCAAAAAAATTTTCCAAAAGAGGCCTCTAAGTGCCTCAAAATTGCGATTTAATCTTCGAAGTCCAAAAAAATTCTTGTTTTCTAATTTTTATCTATTCAATTAGTGAAAGGCTATTCTTTATTTACCTAATTAATTCTCTTAATTTCAAGCATTTTGACATAAAATACGTCTCCATCGGATATTTCTATCAAAGTTTATGATTATTCGAAGTTTATATGCATTACCAACTTTACAGTATAATTTTGTTCCATTTTTTAAATTAGTTTTACGACCACAATGTTTTCATTTTTTAATTTGTTAAACCAATATCGTTTAAAAATCTACAGAATAATTTTGGTCAATAAACCAGGTGTTAGTTATAGTCAGTGAGCGGACCCACGTTGGTTTTTATGTCCGCAAGTACGGACATCAAAATTTTGATGCATGCATGATGATTTATGGATTTGAGAAGAAGGGTTCATGGGAGTGGTGGTAGTGGGGTTGAACTGCATTGGAGAGGGTGGTGGTAATTTTGTGGGTAATTTTTTTTTGTATATTTATTGACCAAAATTATTCTATAGATTTTTAAACGATATCGGTTTAACAAATTAAAAAATGAAAACATTGTGGTCGTAAAACTAATTCCAAAAATGGAACAAAATTATACTGTAAAGTCCGTGATGCATATAAACTCCGAATAATCATAAACTTTGATAGAAATATCCGATGGAGGCGTATTTTATGTCAAAATGCTCGAAATTAAGAAAAGTAATTAGGTAAATAAAGAATAGCCTTTCACTAATTGAATAGATAAAAATTAGAAAACAAGAAATTTTTTTGGGTTTCGAAGATTAAATCGCAATTTTGAAGCACTTAGAAGCCTCTTTTGGGAAATTTTTTTGGCCAAGTCCCCTTTGGGATTTGCCAGCGGCTTCTCCTCTCAATTTCGAGCGCGTGACCACTGGTTTCGCCTCGATCGGACATCCTAATCAAAAGTTATGGTCTTTCAAAGTTTCTATACATCGCGCTGTAAAATGACACGTGTCTCAAAATGACATGTGTCGCCACCTCCTGAGTCACGTCCTCCCTGGATGTGATTGAGCTTCCAATCATGTCCACCCTCTGCGTGATTAAACACATCCACCTGGAACATGTTTGATTACTATACATTTATAAATAGTTTCAAAACTATAATATTTACATAATTTTTTTATTTAAATTACAATATTTTAATTTTTTTTCCCGTGACCAAATAATTTCTCCCCCATCCCTTCAAATTTGTCCAAATACTCGAGATATTCTCTGTCACTGCCTCGGCATCACGATGCGTTCTGATATAGACATGTAGTCATCATAATATGTAATTATGTATACAAAATAGCAAAACTGTATACATATATATATATATATATATATATATATAAGTACTAATTTTGAATAAATCAATAAATTAACTAAATTTATTTTAACATTAGAAATAATTTAATTGCTCTCATCTTTTGCGAGAAAATATGAAGATAAACTAAGACTACATTACTTTTAATTAATATATATATATATATAGATTTAGATAATTGGTTACTGCTATTTATGTTAGTTAGTACGCATCATGAAATTCTTAAATGCAGGCCGACGTTGAAGGCATGCATATCGTAAAAGAAAACTGTACTTTTTTTGTCACCACAGAAAATTCACAAGAAATGGTGTTATCTGTACGATTGTACGAAACTACGAATCCATGAATAGTTGATGTGGCCCATGTGGGTGAATTGTGAATTCAAGAAAACTCCACGAATTAATACATATTGATTATTTAATTTGTATACTGCGAAGCATTATATTATAGTTAGCCTTAATTAAGCTGATGACTGAGTTGAAATGTTTTCAAATGTTATTAACTATAGAGAAACTAAAGATGATCATGACATGGCACAAATATAGTAGCGATGTGCATCATTGACAAAGTAATTGTGTAAAATTAAAACAAGTTTTTAAATCAAGAAATATATTAGCAAAGTCAAATACATGCAAATTGGAATTGACTATGATTATCATAATTTTAAATTCTATCAAAGAATTGTTTAATGGCCGGGGTTCTGTTTATAGGGTTAACAAGTACGTATGCCACTAAGGATGTATGTCTTCAGGTTAAGTCTGGGACATGGTAAATGCGTAAACGTAGTAACAAGGTTTCTGTCGTTATTACAGTGGCGACATTAAGGTTTTTGGATTGTTTTTTTAATATCTTTGACTGCATTGCAAGTGCAAGTGCTATATTAGTTGTATTTGTCTATAATGTCAATGAATCCGATGAAACTGACCGCAATTTAAAATCTTTGCAGTAAACATACAAAATCTACCCTTTAAAAAAGTGGTTCGAACTAAAACATCAGAGTTTTGGCAAAGTGTTTTTTATTTTTGTTTCGGCAGAGGCCGCCATAATCAATAATGCAAGTTTCATTTTCATTTTCCTTTACTTTTAACAAAACCCGGCCCCTTCATTACGCCAGGTTTAATTTTAACCAAGAGAAAAGACCTGGTACACATGATCAGGTACGTCCAAGGACAAGCTAGGAGGTTGGGAAAATTAAATGGTAGAAGTACTAAACTCGACATTTGAATATTTTTTTTCATATATATAGTTTAATTTTCATTCTGTTGGGTCCTCTCGATCATCAATCCATCATTCTAGAAATTTATAAAATAATGATATGCGTGTAAGCAGTTGTAGACTTGGAGTTCAACAGGGTCATTGAAGGGGGACCTCATCCGATGATGATGGCGATGGATTAAAATGGTGATGAAAGTGATGATGAGGAGGCAGATTAGCAGTTTCCTGGAAAGTGCCTTTATTTTCCCGGAAAGTCCCTCTCATGATATTTATTGGTCCACAGAATGATGAATGATGTGTGGAATTCAATCCAGTATTGTATTATTCCGAATGAATTCCACCTGTACGTATATGATTTTTATTTTTTTTTATGTACTAAGTTTGGTAGATGTTAGGACGTTCTGACTAATCAATAATTAGTCATAATTGGTAGATAGATAAGACTTCTAAATATGTTAATTAAAAAAGAATTTTGTAGAAGTGCTTAGTTTTATTTATTTTCTTTAGCTTAAAAGGAATAAATCTCCGACTGTTATATTGACTGAAAAACACAATTGACGGAAAAGACAAAACGTCTTGGTGAGTCTATTGAAATTGAATGGTCTAGAGACTATTATTCTAATGATGATAGCGTGGGGGGAACGTATACGGTGTGTGGGCAATTAGCGGTGGATGCGAGAGATCTGGACCGTTGATTGTGGGGGGGCACGCGAGAATATGAGATGACGTTTGAAGCGGAATGCAAGGGCTTTTTTCGGGTCCGGGTTTGTGGCAAATTAACCGAAAAGAAGAGCTTTGGTAAAATGAATCTCATGTTAAGATTTTGATTTTGGAGTGAGACTAATTGCCCATTGGGTCATCACGTGGGGTGTGACCTACCAGTCCCCTTAAAGGCAAAGCACCTCACGAGACGGCACCATATGCACATATAATCAACCCTAATTATTTCAAACTCAACCATCCATTTCTTTCTTTCTTTCTTTCTTTCTTTCTCACTCTGTGTCTCTCTCATTCAATCCCTCTTTAAGCAACTGATTTCCAGACACAAACACGTGAGCTAACTTCCCTATCCACACCTTGGACTTTTCCCTAACTTAATCATAACCTCCCATCCCACTCATATTCAATTCAACTTTCAAAATTTTAAGTATTCTATATTCTATATATACACAACATTGTGTATAATAGAAACTAGTTAATAAATTAATTGAAATTTTATTTAATAATTTACATAATTATAGTTATCTTGGACAAACTTAACTAAAAAATTAATTAAAAATTAAAAAAATTACTTATTAAATTATAAGTGTTCGATAAAATTAACTATTAAAGAAATTAAAAAAATATAAAATAATAAAAAATAATAAAATCATAATTTATTTTAAAATGATAACTAATAAATTAGATAAATATATTAAAAACTAAAAACTAGAAACTAACATTTTAAAAAACACTTTTTAATACTTTCTTTTGTTACTGTACGGGTTTCCTCTCATTAACTCTGGTATTTCTCCCCAGCAGGTTAAGATATGTATAAAGTCATACCTAAGTACGAGATTTTTTTAATTATATTCGGTCTATAACTAGGTTATCTTACCGGTATGTACAGCTAAGACAAATTTTCGAGCTAGAATTTGGTAAAGTCTTCTCCAGAATCATAATCTCAAATTCGAACCTGATTTTAAATTTACAAATAAAGTATGACCTAATGTTGTAATACACTGTCGCTATGCTATCAGCCATTCTTGGGGTATTTTTTATTTATTCAGATTCTTGGGGTATATTTGAGAAAATGTTGCTCCATTGAATTCTACGTGAATGATATAATATTTTTGCCCCCTTGTGGGGTAGAAGAATTCTAATTTTCCGCTTTCATTCAACAATGGTACATTTTTTTGAAAGGAACAATGGTACATTATAAATCGTAAACCCAACACGCAGAATTTTTAAAAATGTATTGATAATTTTAAGGGAACTCAACTTTGAATTTCACATAATATTACTTGCAGTACTGGTCGATATTTAGATCAACTACGTACCAGTCGTATATATTTAGAGACATATTTATAGTGAGAATAATTAAGAACTGTAAATATCTAAGTCCTGATCTGTAGTTGATCAGGATTAAAAGTTAATTCTAATTTATATGTTATATAACTATTTAAAAAGTTATATACATTTACCTCTTAATTTTAATTATTTAAATATAGTTCATATTTTTTTCCATAATAATCGTATTTGTTAAGAACAACCACTGATCGAAGTCTGAAGACATCTTACGCATGAGTCAGGAAAAAAGAGATGCACGTTAACTTGCGGCCTTGGAATGGAGAAGAAATCAGATTAGCCCCCAGAAATCACAATCCTCCAGCTATCTATGAAAGGGGGATAAATGGATGTTTCACAACATTGACAAATGTGTATATATATCTACATACATATACACTTACCATGAGAATTTTATAAATGAACGACAAAAGAAAAAGAAAAAAATCTAATTCCTTCATAGATGAACACCTTCTATAACGGTTTATATAAACATACAATAGATGAAGAAAAAAGCAAAAGGTAATTTCAATCAGCAGTTACTATGCTCAACAGTATTAGCTAATTACAGCTTAATTTTCCCTAGCTAGACGCATCGCCCTCAACCAAAAAAATACAATGGTTGTGGGAAATAGTTCTTGTCTTTTTTACCTCTTCTCCCCGAATGAATAGTGAAAACCTAACCACAATAATCAACATGCTGCAGAAGGATTGGCGAAGGGGTTATAGAAGTGAGGCTTGGGAGCCACGGAGAAGGGGCTTTTATTCGAACCGTTATCGTTAACGCCACCGAGCCTCTCGCAAGAAGGGCACATGGTGAGTGTGGCAGCAGGCATAGGCATGTACAAGGGTTGAGCTAGTTTCAGTGCCTTCAGCTCTTGTAGCTCCTTCTTTAACCTCCTGTTTTCGTCCGTCAATGTTTCACAGCATTTCTTTAAGAACTCACAGTCCACCTCCGTTTGCTTCAGCTTTGTTCTGCAACACACACCCCAATATCTTAACATACCACAAAAAAAGTCATGTTATATCTTATGAATTTATCAAACTTGTGAACCACACAAATTCAATATTAATAAGCCTTTCTAGTTAGACAATAACCAGCAAATGATTGTAGGTGTTAATTAATTAATTAAATTGTCTAATATTTGTAGAACTAAAGCTTTATCGTGCCACAAGTACGGATATTATTAATTTGGCTTGATGATTATAGATAGATAGATAGATAGATAGATAGATAGATAGATAGATAGATAGGCTTCTTTTTACTTATATACATGAACACGTAGTTAATAAAACATTTTTTGTAGTGCTGTTTGATGTACCTGGCTCTCCGATTCTGGAACCACACTTCAACTTGTCGAGGCCGGAGATTTAACTGTCTGGCTAAAGCTTGCTTCTGTTTCTGTAAATCCAATAGAAGAAAGTAATATTAACTAAAATTTACACTAAATAAATAGGGAGAGGATATAGGGATTAAAAAATAATTAATTACTAACGGGGTTCAGAGTGCTGTGTTGTTTGAAGCTCTCTTCTAGCAGTGCAGATTGTTCTTTGGTGAGTCTGAGCTTCTTTCTAGCATTGATTCCATCTTCGTCTTCGTCGCTGACTCTTGAAGAAACCCTCTCTTCTGCCTCTACCTCTATGTCTTCACAGCTAGGATCTCTCTCCCTCTTAACGACCCTCCCAGTTGAGAAAGATGAAACAACGCTGTGAGGTGACGTCTGTCTAGACAACTCAAGAGGGTCCTCACAATAAACGTTATTTCTAAGCACTTGCTTGGTCACGTGGTAACTCTCACGGGACAGGCCCAACGTTAGAGACGGTTCATTTGGGGGATAAGGTTTCGTTGGTGTTGGCTTAATAACACAAAGATGATGATGATCATCAGGCTTGGTGGATGGAGTGGTTTCCTTTACAGTAGCAGTCAAAGAAAGCCCAAGAACTAGGTGAAGGCCTGAGCTATTGGCATCCTGATCAAGACCCATTTCAGAGAATAAAACGGTGGGTTTGGGGGGGGAGATAGAGGTACGTATCAGTTAGAAAATTATGGATGGTGTGTGGTGGTTTAAAGGCTCATGGGATTGAAAGGGTCTTAAGAAGAAGAGAGAGGGAATGAATAGGACCTTTTGTGGGGGCGTTGGGTGGGTGGGTGGCTATGATTATTGTAATGAAACGGAGGAATGAGTAGAGGAACGAATCTTGATATATATTGGAAAGAAAAAAGTTACACAAACATCCAATAGTGTTTATACTTCCATTAATCACTCCTTTAAATATATTATTTTATTATTTCAACTAATCACCCTTTATTATTTCAGGTGCTGGGTGGGGGTATGATACACGTACACCCGTACGTGTATCACTGCTCTATTGGAAATAATGAAAGTACCTTGTAGTATATCTCTTGTTGCTTAGGTTGACCATTTAAGCCCAAGTGGTACTGTTACGTCCATTATAATTGTAATAACAGACAAAATTGGAAAATCCCTTCTCTCCAATTCCTGCCCTTCTACAGTGCACACATGAACCTGGTTACCTTCGCTACCAAAGGGTGTACCATATATATATGTATATAACTATATATATTCCTATTATCATTACTATTAACACAATTTCTTTACCTATATGCTTCCTTTCGTATGTAGTAGTTTCACTTTACATATTGTACCAATTATTGGCCCCTTTAGTCCTGCTTTACTCGTGTCCCAGCAGCTTTTATTTATTTCTTTCTCTTTTTTTCTCCCCTACGTTTATTCATTTTCTCATCATTGTTCTTTGCTCTTAATTTATTTTCCACGTTACCCCTCCCCACCTCACTCTCACGCCCACACATAATAATAGAAATGATAAATTGTCCCTGCATATATGCAGTGGCACGTATGCAAAGATTTTTTCGCAAGTTATTTCGAAAATGTTAAATATAACGCAAAAGCCAAAAATGAAGAGATGATTGGGAATAGGTGTATAATATAGTATGTATGTGTCACAAAGTTTTGTAGCTATAACAGACCCACATGAACTGTCTCCCACTTCATGCCTGGTTGAACTAGTTAGAGATGGGTACCATGTCGCTTTGCTTACCAATCTTTCATACTTTTTAATGAATTAGGAATGCGAGGGACTGTGGTTGGGCCTTTTTTCTCTAGCTTATAATGAATGTGGAAGATTAGAAAGGGATGTGCACTATTTATTTTTGTTTCCAATAGAAAATGAGATAAAAGTAGGTATAAGACACAAATGGAGTTTCAGAGAGTTATAATGGTGCCAGAATGTGATTCATCAACAAGAATCCGGATCTTTGCTTAACTAGAAAGTTGATGTGGAGTGTTTGGGACCTACTTTTCTGTATTAGTACTATAAGCACTTCCAATAATGCATTGTCGGCGACGCTGAGCAGAAGTTAGGTCACCCATTATTAATGATAAACCTAAAACAATTAGTCAGCAGGAAATAACGGCGTTATTACCACCAGCTTTTACTGCACTAGCTACTTGCCACACATCATCAAAAAAAAAAAATTTATCTAGTTTTTTTTCATGGATATTTCGCATGCATCTCTTCTTAGTTAATTAAAATAAATAAATGGACCACCCATTAATTGTTGGTCGTAATGGAATGCATGATAAACATTTTTTTGGTGTAGAATGCATGATAAACATGTTCTCACTGAATGTAATAGGAAAATAAATCAAAGGAAAAATATCATCATTAAGCTGCTTAAGTGCTAATTAATTGGGAATTGGATTAATTTTAAACTAGAATTGGTCCTTTTATTAAACCAACAAGGATTCAAGGAAATAATCAATTAATTGAGCAGGATGTTCTATGGGAATAAACTCTCGCATCTTTAGTTTAAGTTTAACTTTAATTGGATGCATCATCATGGTTACCCAAAAAGTGGGCGGGGGCAAATGATTCTTTTGAAAATAAGAATGCAAGTTGTTTTGCTTTTCGGTACCTGAATCTAATTCCAATCTCCTCTTCGATCACAACAAGGTCAAAAAGAGGGAAACACCCTTTTTTAATTTTCTTTATAATGCAGGAAACACGACCTCTCAATTTTCAAACAACAAATAATAGTAAGTTATGCATGTGTTTATTTACTTACTTTTTGTGTAGGGCATAAGAAATTGTATCTTAGAAGCTTTTAGGCTGAGCGGGTATTTTTGTAGGACGAACTTACCATTTAATTTATTGCGTCATGGATAGGTATTTATGACGTCAGGTAACTATTTTATTTATTTTAAAAGAAAATAAAATATAAATTGCAAAGAAGGATAGTTCTGCAGCCTACGTACAACACCACAACAACTTTGATTGGTTTGCTTAGAAAAGAAACTCCATTGATTAAAGATATAAGAAAGGCCATAAAACCACAGTATTTGAGAGGTGTTCAATGGATTGGATAGATTCTGACAAACATGATAATTCAAATTAAATTAGTTTAATTAATTGATTTGTTTTACTTTAAACTCAAATTAAATTAATTGTAATCTGATTAATCTATTTGAATTTAAATTTTTTAAATATTTAAAATTTAAATTTAAGTATTTAAACTTCTCCTTTATTTTTCTCCTTTTTCCAACACTTTTTTTAGTGTTATTGATTTTAACACTTTTAGAATTTAAATATTTTGTATCTTAAATTTCGTTTTAACACTTTTATTTAGTGTTATTGATTTTTTGGGTTAATTTTGTTTATCCAATATCATTACTATATTCTATAAAAAAAAAGATATTTAATAATTAAGACATGTAAATTCGTAATTGTAAAAATTCATAAAATTTAAAAATAATATCAATATTACAATTGATTTAATTATTTTAATTAAATTAAATTAATCTTCATTGAATTGAGTTAATATGAATTAACTAAAAAAATCATAAAAATTAAACTAAAATAACCTAATTAAATATTATCAGTTGAACTTTTTTTTATCCTAAACAAAGAACTAAATTAAGCTGTGGATCCTTCTGGACAATATGTTAATCATTGAACGAGTAAGATAATCAGGTGTGATGTACCAAACATTTCTGAACAGGATTAATTATGCGGAGCTTTTGTCAGCAAGTGGCTGAATACCAAAAAATAAAGTAGATGGGTAACCGCTGCTTTTGTTTTGATTTGGGACCCAACAGAAGTAGATAGAATTTGACTTTGAAACAGTGAACAAATTAAAATTCTAAAGGCAGTGGGAAATGGTTTTATACATGATGAACATGAACAATTGAAAATGAGGTGGGATGATGAATATTATATATATATAGTACCTAGTATATAACAGGTATTATTCTCCGAAATAAGTTAGAGTAGTTTAATGATCACAATATTCATATATATGAGCGTGGTGTTGGCATTAATCAAATCACTAGTTTAAGCAATATGCTGATTCCACATCACATCCACAGAAGCACAACAAAGTGACATAAAACCCAATAAAACCAGTGGTGGTTATCGTGTCATCTCCACCGTCATGAAATGTGTAGATAATTAGTAAAACTGTAAGAAAGGAAAGAAAGAAACAGGTGGCGAGCGAAGATGGGGGGCACGAGGAGATTGTACGGGGCAAAGACACATGGGTCCACCAATGATTTGGTATGATGGGCATTTGATTCCGTGAGAGGTAGCTAGATGATTGTGGAGCGTAGAAAGTTGATAGAGGGATCAGAGATTAGAATTTAAGATAAGGTTTTGGTGATGTTTGTTTGTTCCTGCCTTTAAGGCCAACCGACCATGTTGCTTTCTCGGTGTGTTCTTCTCTTCTTCTTTAGGGTTTTCTTTTCCTTCTTCAATTTTCAAGTATATGTCTCAGCTCAGCGTGTGTACCAAATGTCCTATTCAAGGAAACCATGGCTTACTCAGCCTCTGTACTACACTGAAGGGTCCACAGTAGTGGCACACTATGCCAGTTGCCACACGTCCTAGCCCTAACATTATTTGATACCCATCTTCTTCTCTTCTCATATCCATTCAATTTGTTTTTACACATTGTTCCATGGATGTAAAGTCCCGGATCATTCTTTAATCGGTTAAGAGTTAGAATATATAAAAAGAACCACGAGATTTAATTCCTAACAAAATATTCTCTCTACCTCCTTTCTTATATCCCCTCCCTATTCTTCCTCTACATAATAAAAGAAGGTTTGAATGATAACAAAAAGGTAAAAAAAAATGAAAATTTTAAAAATAACGCTGTTTAATTAATGAAAAATAGGAGGAAAAAAAAGAATAGAAAAATCAAGAAACAAAAATATCTAATTTTAAGGTTTTTATTTATTTTGAATTTCAAAATTTTCTCTTTTCATTTAAACAAAGTATAGAAACCATAATATACCGTAAAAATATTTAAAAAGAAATGAAATAAAATGTAATTAAAATATAAAATTAAATAAATATAAAGTAATATGTATATTGCTATTTATTACACTATTATTCTCTAATTTCAGCTAGCTCTGTAAAGTAAACCATGTCAGTTCGAATGGATTTAAATTAATGCGGATATAAAACTAGATATGCACATGTAAGTTGGTGTATAATATGCATAATAAAGTAATAACCTACAAACTTGATTTTAATTCGTTGATGAGGTTCTCATGTATTATATTAATATATAAATATTAAAAATATAAATTTAAAAATTAATGATAACAAACATATAAATTATATAGAAACATATGGCTATATAAAATATTTAACTAAAAAATAATTTAATTAATAATATGTTATTTCTATTTGGATTGAGAAATCAGATTATTAGTTTGTCTGACATAATCTATATGCGTATTTGGAAACACGTTTAAAGACGATAAAACATATCTCAATTTAGCCTTTGATGTAAAAGTTAATTACTGTGAGAAGTATTAATAGAGATGCTTGTATATGAAGTTTCGGACGTGGTTTCAAAGCATAGCCTCTCTCTATATAGAACAATTTAGGGTTGATTTGCCTTTAAGATTACTACAAGTTTAGTATATTTAACTCAGATTCGTTCAATCATAAATCAAAGTACACATGTTAATTTAAACCTTCTTTGTTATACTATTTATAAGAGAAAAATGGCTTATACTAATATAACTTATATTCCTTTTTACCTGGCTTAATATTTTTTATTGCATTAATTAAGTTAATTGGTTAAATTATGAGATGAATTGTGAGTGTTTTTAATTTGATTTTCAATAATTGTATTTTATTTTTTATCCACTTCTCCTTCTCTCTTGTACAAGTAAGATTTATTATAAATCATTCCGAATTTTATATATATATATATATATATAAACAGTACCAGACATAGTAATAGTAGCTTGAAGCGAAGCGGCGCTAGCCGGCTATGGACGTGACCACGGTGTTCCTGCAGCTCCTTAAAAAGTGGATATAGAATATTACTCTAGTTAAAAAGTACAAACATATATATATATATATATATATATATATATATATGTATATGTATATGTATATGTATATATATAAGTGGTCCTTATCTGAAAAACTAGTTGATAAAAGTTTATCTGATTATATATGCCTTTGCGAGTAGAACTGAGAATATTCCAGGAAAGGACAACATAAAGGAGAATTTTTGAGTTGCTCCTAAGTTGCATATTTCTTTTGGAGCTCTATATTATGAAATGTACTATACCTTTATAGTATTAAAAATATAAAGATAAGAAGTAATAATGTAATTCATGTTCACGTAATTGAAATTATACAGATTTAGCCTATTAAGGATTGATGAAAATTAGTACTATGTGATACTTGTTAAAGAATTAAAAGTAAAAAAATTCTATTGAAAAGTGTTATTAATACATATTCATCATGATTTTCAGTATATTTTTAACACGAATTTTATTATAAAAATATATATATTTATTGATTCTTTAATCAATATTTTAAAAATTTTGATTTGTCAGTCCCTTAAAGATTTAGTATCTCTTTTCCTATGTTAGATGCTATTTCAAAAACAGTGATTTTTTTAAAATTGTTATTATATTTAATAAAAATCGATGGAAACCTAAAAGTTAAGGATGAAACATAATGGTAATTAGAGACTGCCCCTTGAAAGAAAGATAAGCATTTAATCCGTGTAGATGGGGTTTTCATAAATACTCCAACTATATAATTTTACTGTCTGGAAAAGAAAGAAACCAAAATTGAAGAAGATTTGATTCCTATATTCTGAGTAATACACGTAATAATAGACATTATATAGTGTTTTCTTTCGAGGTATTTTTCATAGATGACAATTTTATTTAAGAACGATGAAATTATTATAATCTGTACTTTTTCTAAATATTTAATTTAACTGAATTCAGAATTTGAAATCAAAACTTTTTTTTTTAAATTTAGTTTTTCCGATGGATTTAACCCTAAGAAGAATAGGCTCACATATACACATAAGCATTCGTGCCTAAAGATTTAGTGCTTATATATGGAGTTATGGAATGTAGATAGATGATTGTAATAATAAAAGTTAAGCACTTATATCTTCCAAATTTAGTGTTTGTGGGACTGTGGAGCATCCAACCAACTGTTCAGTCGATCGACTCCTACATACACGCTTAAACACTCACGCCTAAAACCTTAGTTCTTGGTGGATTGCGAATCATCCGACTGAGTATGTCCTACAAAAGATCGACTCTTATATACATGCTTAAGCACTCATGCCTAAAGTGAGAGTATGCCTAAAGTGAGAGTAAGTATGCACGTTCTAAGACATTCAAGGAACATGTTCATGAGGGTGAAAAATAATTTTTTTATTTTGTTATTCGATGTAAAACTCGTAACTTCTTACGGTCCTTATGAAACTTGTTCATAATCTACTCATTAAAACGCTAGCAGTTTTAGAAATACATTTTTGATCGCTTGAAAGGTTTCAAAAGGATGATGTCCTCCAATGGTGATCCACGATTGTACCTTAAATGTTTGAGAGAACTCATTTTCTTTCTTGATCCTCCTTCACTTGGTTGCTTGTTAGGCAAAGGCAAGGTGGAGGCTTCAAGTCTTTGGTTCATTTTTCAAGACAAAAGATGATGTCTTAAGATTAGGTAAGGTTGCAACAATGGAGGAGAGAAGATGATGAAGAAGAAAGAAAGATAGGAACTTTTGTTCTTGAAAGAGCTTAGCACATAACATAAGAGCAAAGTGTTATTTATCCTACAAGCCTATTATTAGGATTAGAATCCTAACTCGATCACCCAAAATCAGACCAAGGATCTATAAATTCGAAATTCAACATTTCATCATCATATCCCTTTGGTTGTTGAATTTAAATTCAAATTCAAATTCAATCTTTATCCTAATTCATAATTTAAATTTGAATTTGAATTCAAATTTCAAATTTCAAATTCAAATTCAAATTCAAATTTTGAATTTGCCCAAAACTCATTTTGGTCAAGTCAACTTTTTGACTTACTAAGACTCATGGCCCAAGACCCTAATGGGCCTTTTAACACATTTGTATCTATTAGTGTAGAAACTAATTTCTCATTAATAGTCCAAATGGGGCGCATGCATCAATAAGACTTAGAGTCCAACTTCAACCCAATTACACATTTAGTCTTAAAAAAGCCCAATAACTAGTATTGGCTCAAACTTGCTAGTTATAAGCAATCAAGAACAACTTTTTGTGTGTGAACCATTAGGCTCATTAGTAACTGACATAAATGAACTTAGACCAATTAAACTCCTTTAACGGGCTCAATTCATTTAATGACCACATAAGACACTAGCAATGCTCTACGGCCCCATGACTAATTGAGTTGATCAAATGATCTACCTTTCTGATTTGGATACCATGCTGACATCATCCCTCATATCGTCATTCATATTTAGTCGAGAGCAAGGATAGAGTATCATCTCTCTTAGTTGACTAAATATAGTTTTTCATAAAACTAAGAATCTTCTTTTATTGAGTTTAAGACGGATCATGACTCCTCATGATCTCTCACTATGCATAGATTTTCAAGTCAACTAGAAGTCATTCAAGCCTTATCGGTCTTGTGAACGACTAATCCCTTGTAGGGAGTATGAGTTCTTTTGGCATGTGCATCTTCACTCATGTATTCAACTAATATCCAAGAGTACAATATTCTATCCATTTTTAGGCGAATAGAGTTGTACAGTCAAAGTATAACCCTAGGACATAGTGTTTGATGATATCCTCTAGTCTAGAATGATATGAACTACCAAACAATGAGAGACTTTACAAATCCAATGATATTATAAAGAATCCTTATGGAGTCTCTTAGCTAGTCAGTTCGGCGCCATTTGTTCTCCAACATATCCACCCACGACATCAGTTAAGGCATCATCATGTCTGCATTCCATGAGGTCCCTACCTTATATCCCTATACAAGTAGAAGATGTCGTACTAGTCCTTTTTTAGATCACCAATGTCCTTTTTTGGTGATTCAAGACTAGGAACTCATTTCAGGTAATAGATATTTAGTGTCCTCAAGTCCTCACAATCATGATCCCTATCATTGATCCTCAAGAGAGCAATTGTTCAATTCTTAGGGTCTTTATCTTTAAACGCATATTACTATAAAATATAAGCGAGGCATGAATATAAAAATAAAGTTTGCTCAAATTTATTAACCATGAAATACTAAATAACAAGAGGTGTTCATTTAATGAAGTAGATTGTCTCTAGGACACCTACATACTAAAATAAAGTCTTAGTGCTTGGTGGGCCTTGGACAATCCGACCAAGATCACTCTACCAAGACTGATTAATGTTGGCCGAGAATATTGGACCGACCATAGTAAAATCAATTGGTCCTTTGATATCAAATCTCAAATCATCTTAGAGTCAGTCACATTCTATAAATAAAAAAGTGACCCCTTTTATTATTATCATCAAAAGTTCACATGCAATCTAATTTTAGAGCCTCTCATTTTGGGGCTCCAAAATCCGAACATGAACAAAATTAGAACAATCTGAATTAATTGATCACACGCTGAGATAGCATTATGTAGTTTTGATGGAGCTAGCTAGTTGGGTATTTCGAGTCGTGAAGGGGGAGCATCGAACAAACGCACCGACTATATAGATAAACCATAAAAGGTTTTAGGTTGCCCCACTCCATGTCTCTTTTGTAAGACTTGCGCACATAACCATCATGCTTGCGTTTAAAAGTAGTGAAAAGCAGAGAGAGCCATGTCACACCTCCACTACGCAGCATTGTGTTTGTGAGTGTCAAGATTCAAGAACAGAGAATTAAAGAGAGAATTTTATAGCAGGGTCCCACGGAGAGGGACACTTTGAGAGGTGGATATATCATCATGTAAACATAGTCCAAAAAATTAAAAAGATTGACTTGGTTACATACATAGATACTAGATAGGGGGGTGAGGAGCAAAAACAGTTGGAATGCTTTGCCGGTTATATTGTGACACAAAGTTAAGGCAGCAGGGCCCCATTGAGCGCAAACGGTGCATATTATAGGAGGTCCTCACAGTTGCAGAGAAGCTGGGCATAGTAGGATATTATTGTCCGTGGATGAGTTAACAAAGCTTGGGGATATGAATATGAACAACATCTTAGGCGCATGCATGCTCCACCATCATAAAATCGTGCAATATTAAAGATTTGTAAAATGTTTATTTTAAATATAGGATGAGTTTTTTTAAAATTAAAAAATATAACTTTAAAATAAGTATTTTTTTAAAAAAAATAGATAAGATTTATTTTTTGAAATAAACAAAAAAATATATTTTTAAAACAAAAATTATTTAGACAAACATACTAAAAAAATTATTTATTTTATTGTAATAAATGCTTAATACAACAAATAAGTTTAAACAAACAATCTCATAATAATAATAGCTCTTTTATTTTTTATTATATAAAACTAATTATCCGTTACAGATTACACAATGCAAGGTAAAGTAATAATAATGAATTGTTTATAATATAATACTAAAGAATGATATCATAATATACTTGCGTTGTGTAAACAAATTCTAAAGTATCTCGTAACCGAAGATTAGATACTAATCTTTTAAGATATAATGAAATATATTTAAAGAGCTATTATCTTGTGTTATGAACTTTAGATTAAAATTATCATTACATAATTAAAAAACATGATTATTTATCGATAAAGACATTATGTTGGTGCTCGAATATCCATAATCATATAACAAATATGGACAACATATTTGCACTAAACATATATTTAAATTATGCATATTGGACTAAGCATTCAACTATGCTCTACAATTTTCACTAAGCTAACACAATTGTTTTTGAAGTATTATTAAAGAATTAATATAAAAAAGTATGAGTGTTAGGAATTTAAATTAGAGAGTAGCTTTTTAATTTATGTCTTTTTAATTTCTCCCAAGACTAATCTATCTATTTTTGTTTTTAAATTTCTAAAGGATTCCTCACATATTTTGTAATAAAAAATTGTGAGAATATGCAACACTAGTTTGGGGAGAGGGGGAGGAACCGCAATTATTTATATATTTTTTATTACATATAGATCACCCCTGTTGGGTACCCTACCCACAATATTAATTAATGACTGCATTTTCTTTCGTGCGTTGCTCAACAAAAGTGGTGCCAGGACTCGGGATGGAGAGGATGATACATAAGAGACAAGATAAATCTTCATCATTTGGGAGCAGACCCGTGGCCATGGCATTCAATTATTTTCAATCTGAATTCTATTGCACACTGTTCTGAAATTATGGTTAAGGGGAAGTTCAATTAACTTTATTTTTCTAGGTATTGTGGAAGTTGAAATAAATAAGAGGTTTGGATGCCATGTTTGGTGCTTTTAATTTAAAATTTTGTTATATGATTTTTTTTAAAGTTTTTTGTTATCTAAACTTTTTTAAATTTTATTCATATATTATAGCTCGGTGTGAAACGGGTCAATCAAACGCGAGAGGAAACAATAGCACATGAGACTTTTGTTTCAGACATTAATTTTTTATGGCCTAACTCAAGAAGTTAGAAAGATAGATGATTAGATGGAGTGATGACCCAATTCTATGCCATATCAATGTTGAAGGCGATTAGGAACACGCGGTTTAAACCGAGACTTGAGAAGTATAATTTTTTTCTTAATTACTATTTTATTCATTAAATTTGGGAGGTATAGTTTTTTAGTCTTTTGAAATTTAAAAATATATTTTTAAAAAATGATAATTTTTTTAGTATCTCGTATAATAAATTGATATTTTATGATAATTTTTAATATTTTGTAACAATTTTAAAATACAAATTCTAACTAACTAAAATATAATAATTAATTTATGGCAGTTAAAAATGTATATGTAAATAAATCTTTGGCATTTTATTCCTATACTTTTCTTATGTTATTAGTTTTAGACTATTGATTCCCATCAGTATAGAGGTGTCAAAACGAATCTAAATCCAATGAGACAATCCATCTCATCATAGGTTTAGGCTAGAAAATTGAAATATTTTGTGATTTTGACCAAATTGTAATCCGAGTCATTTAATCCCAAGCCAGGTTGATTTGAACCGGTTTGAATTGGATAGATCCACTTAATCCAATTAAACTAAAATTTGATATTTTTTTAATTTTAGTTTTAAGATTTTAATATTATTGAACTATGACTAATGTTTAGACAATTGGATTTTATTTTAAGACTTTTTAATGATATATTATATATTTGAGACATTTAAATGATTAGTTGAATAATAATATTGGTTATTTGAGATATTTGCCTATTATTTATATTCGTATTTGAATTAATAAATGTTTTTATGAAAAATATATAATTTTAAAAAAATATTTTAGTTTTTTATTTAAGATTTATTTTTATTTTTATAAATTTGATGAGTCAATCATTTAATCTACCAACTCATACTAGGATGAAACGAATTGATATTTTTACTACACCTCTATCAATTAATAACATCGTGTTAATTAATTAGAGATATGATATAAAATAGAATTCACACATGTAATTTTTTCTTTGATGATATAACAAGTATTTATTCTAAAATGAGAGCTTAGTTGTTATGTTAAAGTTGTTCCTTAATAATAAAAACTAAAATTGTTAAGAAGAAATATAATACCAAAAACACTAAAAAGAAAAAAGAATATTAAACTAAAAAATTAATAAAGCTGAAAAGTGCGACCGTTACGTTTAGAGAGGACCGAGGAACCAGGTAGAAGTGTGACTGGTGAAGCGTGAATGAGCACTGCGCGCTTTGTGATTGGCTGAGTAACTCAGTCCAAAGTCTTGACTAAAAAATTCGTTCACTGTGTTCGTACTTTTGGTGGGGAGGAAGAAAGACAAAGCGTGAAAGAAGATAGTCTTAACAGAACTGTAGAGACGAGAGAGTACAGTATAGTTGAAAGAATCAAAGCAATTAGCGAGGCGGTGCCGGTGATCGACGATGGGGACTCCGATCACCCTGATTCCGCAACACCTGCTTCCAGAAGCCCTCCTCCCAGCGACGAAGAGATCTGGAAGCGTCTTAAACAAGCTGGCTTCGATGAGAATTCCATTGCATTTGAGAGGATAAGAATTTTGTACCATTATCGGTTTGAATACATTTCACCGATGATTTGTATTGAGTAGAAACCATGTTTAAAAATTTTCGAATGTGGGAGTAAGTTTCTCCTTTGTCTTGCATGAGAAAAATTCAGACATTACGGCTATAATCATCCAACATAGTTAAAAAACATCTAGCACCACTAGAAGAAATAGTACGGTATGGCCCCCAAAGATCACAATGAATTAAATCAAATGCATTCAAACAACGTTTCTTATTAATTGGAAAAGGACTGCGAGATTGTTTGGCCCTAGAACAAACATCACAATTGCTAGTATTATTGAAATTAAAAACAAATGGAAGCAAAGATAAATAGTGTCTAGAAGGATGGTCAAGTCTTCGATGCCACAACTGAGAAGAATTTGTAGCTTGCACAGCATGTGTTGACGTTGGAGAAGATCTTAGCACATACACCCATTCGTGTTCATCACCCCTCCCAATTGTTGTCCTCAAGTGACGGTCATGTAGGATGCAATGGCTATTAGCAAAGAGGACATAACAAGTATTGGATTTTATCAATTGGGAGACTGAAATAAGATTGCAAGTAAGAGATGGAACATAAAGAACATTGGTTAAAAACAACGAAGGTGTTAAAGAAATATTTCCACTCTTAACAGCATATGTATGTATGCCATTTGGGAGGCCAACAAGGCATGGATGTATGAGATGACTATCAGTCATAAAGGCAAGGTTGCCAGTCATGTGTTGAAAAGCACCATAGTCAATAAGCCAAGAAGAAGGGGTAGAAGCATTACCAGATAACTTTTAAGAAGGTGGTTTGAAAGAATCCACCATGGTGAGCAAACGGTGAACCACATCCGGAGTAAGGTTAGCAAGGGATGCAATACCTTTGGAGTCTCCGTCAGCCTGGGTGGTTAAAGCATGTGCAACAGGAGCAGAAGTAGGAGAGAAGCGACCACCAGTACGGCCACCATTGTGCCTGCCACGTCCTCTACCACGACTGTTAGGACGAGAGGAGGAGCTATCACGAGGGGGATAGCCATGGAGTTGGTAACATTGAGTGACATCATGGTAAGGTTTGCCACAATGAGTGCAAACGACTTTGGGTTTGGAGGATTCAGCACCATCCTTTGAGAAGTGTTGACGTTGCACAGCAAAGCCTAAGACCTCAGTAGGTTCGGCAGTGGAAGAGACTATAGAATGATGAGTTTCTTCTTGTGAGAGCATGGCAAAAACCCAATTCATGGTAGGAAGTGGGTTGGTATTCAGAATTTGGATACGCACATGTCCATAAGTAGCATGATCAAGACCCATTAGGAATTGATACACATGGTTCTATTCGGTTTCATTAGCAACAGACTTTGTAAATTCGCAAGCATTACCTATTGCGCAAGGTCGTAGAGAACGGCTAGTCTCCAGTTCATCCCAATTGGCCCGTAGTTTGGTGTAGTAATCCGCCATAGAGGAGCCATTTTGTCGTAGGGCAGACATGGTGCTTTTGAGTTGAAAAACACAAGGACCATTGGAGTCTGGAGATGGAGAAACGTTCCTTCAAGTCATCCTGTAAATCCTTGGCAGTCTCCAAACATTTAATAAAGGGTTGTAGTTGAGGATTAATGGTATTGTGGATCCAGCTATTCAGCATAGAGTTGCATAGAGTCCAAGCAAAGTACTCGTCGGATTTGTCATCCATTGGGGCGATGATATCTCCAGTTATGAAACCAAGCTTATTCTTGGCTTTGAGAACAGTTTTGAGCAATTTAGCCCAATTGTCGTAGTTCCATTGACCACGAAGCAAGACATTGGTAAGGAGAATACCAGGGCTATCAGAGGAATGAGTATAGAAAGGGGACCGATGGTCAGTGATTTTGAATGTTCTATCAGCCATAGTTCTGGTGTGAAAAAAAATGAAAAAAAGGAAACCTAGATCGATAGGCTCATGATACCATAATAGGAATTATATGAATTCAAGTGCTCACGTTCATTAACAGCTTTGCAGCCTTAAAAAAAGGCTTGATACAACAAATTAAAAATAACAGATAATCAAAACGACTAACAAATACAAGCTGAACAAAATCTCCTAATCATCCTAACAAACTAAAAGCTAAGAATACAGATAAATGACACCTATATTTACAGCTATCAGAAACTAATTATATGAATTTTAAATTATAGTTACAGGTTGTTATAGCTTTCCTAATACCCAAAGATAAGGTCGCGCTTGTTGCCTATATCACGAAGCTTCAAGCTCAGGTTTATCTATCTACCTTTTCTTTCCCCCTATAACATGCACTTCTAATCTTTAGATGCATTTAGCTCGAGATCTTCTTTCCGCGCTAGTGCGGTATGCCAATATCAGTGTATGGCAATGATTTCAATTCTGCTTGTTGATTATTATAGGTTTAAAGGATGGTTTCTGTGCCTTGTAACTCATAGCAAATGGATTAGTATTTGGTAATGCTATGAATTGTGATTGGATAAAATACTGTTGACTGTAGTCATCGTTATGCGTGTGGATACAGAAGTAGATTCCATTATTACATGTTTTTCTTTTATGCTTATGCCTAAAAGAGTTTCAAGACTCTAGAGGTTGGTAGACGTATAAGCAGTTATCATGCCAAAGATCAAAGAATCCTAAATGTGGTTCTGGGAAGTAATGGCATGTTATTTATAACGCAAATTTGTTGGACTTTATAACTAGTAATGGTTGTTAGTCAGTGGATTGCACATTATTTTTAATGAGACAAGGGAAATTAGGTGTTGTGTTGGGGATCCTAAGTTGACTAGTGATGTGACCAAAATAGGGTATGTCTTAGAATGTGGGTTATGTACCTAACTCAACCCAAAAGCTAGCTCAAGGGGTGAGAGATTTTCCCACTTATATATTCTATCTTGGCACTATCTCTAACCGATGTGGGACTTAGGTATTTCCTAATACACCCCCTCACACCCCGCACTTTTGGGCTTGGTGCGTGAATAACATGGTGGGTGATCCGTTAATGGATCTATGATAGGCTCTAATACCATCTTAGAATGTGGGTTATGAACCTAACTCAACCCAAAAGCTAGTTTAAGGGGTGAGGGATTTCCCCACTTATATACTCTATCTTAGCACTATCTTTAGTCGATGTGGGACTTGGGTACTTCCCAATAGTATGTAAGTGAGGGACAATCCACATCTCATCATTAACTTTTGATATTGAGTTAGACTTAAAAATCCAAATTATAAGATGATATTAGAACCTATCTTAATGGTTGTTGTTGAGCTTGTTAGACCACCTGGAATGAAGCCATTATTAGATCACTCATAGATGTTTAATCCTGCAAATTGCACACTCAAGATGTCTTGTCCTCGATGTAAGGGATGTGTGTTCAAGATCACATATTAATTAGAGATATAGCTAAAATAGTTTATATAAGTGGAGGACAACTTTTATCTAGTGAACTAACTTTAAGATTGAATATCTCAAAACCTAAATTATAAGATTAAGCAAACTGTGCTATTCTTTGTTTTTTTATTTTATTTTTATTTTTATTTTTTATAAAGTCCTCTGCCTCGTAGCATATACTATATCAAAGTTATTTTTGGTCCTTGGCCGACTCAAATGATTCTATATGGAATTTTTTTGGTATCATTTAAACAGTTGTGTCATAATCATTACTTCTCAGATGGTTGGCAATTTGACATCAATCACTTGCAAAGCAAGCTCTGAAAATTGGGTTGATACTTAATTTGCGATTGAGTCCTGCAATATAGTTTGTTATCATTCAAATTAACCTTGTTTACATCAATTGAATTGCATTTTCAAGTGAATACTGCATAAAAGGTCCGTGGTTACTTTGATACAATAGTTGTGTCGCCTTATGCAAGTGATAGTGAAACTCATTTTTACCTTCTTGCTTTCAGCCTTTCACTTTGTACTAACCTGTATTTTACATAGATATATGATCAACTACCCCACATGGGCTGTCTCATCTTCGAGAGAAAGGAATTGGCTTCCAAGTATGAGCAAGTTAAGGCTTCGATTGATTTATCCGAGTTTATGTGTAAGCATGATTCAACCATGAATTTGTCTGCACTAATTGAAGCAAGGAAACGGGAAGAAAGCTTGAAGAAGGCAGTAGGAGTCAAAGAGGCATGCACAGCAAGTGTAAGCATGTTGAATACAGTTTTGAGTTTGTATAAATTGGCCTTTTTCTTCCTAAATGTTTGTGTATTTACTCTAGCTTGGGTATTTAATGGATTTCTGTAGCTTGAGAATGCCTTGCATGAGATGCGTACTGAATGTGCTGAAACAAAGGTTTCAGCTGAGAGTAAAGTTTCTGAAGCACACCAATTGATAGATGAAGCGCAGAAAAAATCAACTGAGGCTGAGGCAAAGCTGCTTGCTGCGGAATCCTTTCAAGCAGAGGCTTGTGGATATAACACTGTAGCAGGCAGGAAGCTTCGGGATGTTGAAGCACGTGAAGATGAACTTAGGCGGCAAATCATATCTTTCAAATCAGAGTATGTGTTTGTATGACTACAATTTACATGTTTAATATCTCCCAATTTCTTTTATGTTATCTTGGACATGTTACTTTCAGCTACGTGCCTTTGCATTTTGCTGTTTAGAAATATTTTCTTTGGAGAATACTGTACATTGCTTTATGCATGGATGCTAAAGATGAGGTTATGCGACACGTCAAGAAAAAAAAAAATTGGTGGACTGAATTTTGTTATTGCTGTGGGCTACATGGTTGAACCTTTATTACTTAATATATTTTCTCATCATTTGAAATCATTACAAAATTATACAGGATGCAACTAGCAGTTTCATATTCCGTATATGCGATCATAATTGACCTGCAATGCTGTAATATTTTGATAGATTGATATTTGTTTAGAAATTAAGTTGACCTGTTTCAAACACACTCAGTTGTGATGAAAAAGAGAAGGAGATAATTCGTGAAAGGCAATCCATTTCCGAAAGGCAAGAAAGTTTGCAGCAAGAACAGGAAAGGTTACTGCAATCACAAGCCTTGCTCGACCAGAGAGAGGACCACCTTTTTAGTAGTTCTCAGGAGTTAGATAGTCTTCAAAAAGAGTTGGAGGACATTGGGTACAAATATTAATAAGGAACATGGAACCCTTAATGATGAGAAAAACAATTTGAAGCTGACGGAGGCCACCTTAACAAGAAGAGAGGAGGTTTGTTTTAAAAAATTCTCCGCTGGGTCAAGATTAAACTAGTAATAAATATTTTTTCTATCTTTGCCTTGTTCATTTGCATTTACATTTTGTGATTACAGGCACTAAGTAAACGGGAATCAGAGCTGAACAAGAAAGAGCAATAATTGCTTGATTTTCAAGTGAAACTTGCTAGTCGAGAATCTGTATGTTCTCTTTCTCTTTCTCTCTCTCTCTCTCTCTCTCTCTCTCTCTCTCTCTCTCTCTCTATATATATATATATATATATATATTCTCTACATTTCAACCTGTGAAGTTTTTTATTTTTGTTTTCGTTTCTTTAATTTTGTTTGATGGAATATGTAGGATGAAACTCAAAAAGTTACAGCTGTTCAGGAAGCTGAACTTAAGAGCAAGAAAGACTGATTTTGAAGCTGAGCTACAAATTCAGTTCAAATTGGTTGAGAATGAAATTGAGATGAGGGACGTTGAGATGCAGAAGAGGAATATAAATACCCTTATTGAGAAGAGGCGCGAAGAAATAGAAAGTTATTTGAAGGAAAGATAAAAATCTTTTTGAAGAATAAAAGAACAATGAACTAGAATATATTAATGCTTGTTGCGAAATGGCAAGTGTGCCGTTCATTTCAAATAAATAAAATGAGTAAGTAGAGTATCATATTCACAGGGATTGAATGTCTAATTTTATCGTAACTTATAGTCTAAGAGATTGAAAGGAAATAAATTGTTTTAAGAAGAGTAATATTGTGTTATGGAAATAAACAATTAAATAAATGACAGAAATTAATAAGAAATTGAAAGCAAATTAAAATTGGATTGTACTCAGTTAAGAGGAATAATTGTGGTCAGAACACAATCCCCTTTGATCCCTACCTCTTTCACTTGATTGGTTATTAAAATCAATTACTTCTGATTACTCAGAGGGTATATCTTTCCAAATTTAGTTAAATCCTAATTCTTTAGCAATTTAACCCTTTAACCCAAGTCAAAATCCTAATTCCTTAGCGATTCCTATCAAGTTAAGCGTTTGAAAGAATATATCATAAGGTTCTGCAATCATCCATCTCTATCCCTAGGCAATGTAACAACTGTTATTTTACTCCTGTCAGTAATTAGAATCCCAACATTCCTATTACGAATTCTAACCCTAAGAACTTAAATAGAATGACCAGTTCTAAGAAAGAATATTAACAATGAAGAACAGAGTAAAACAAAGCAATCATAATAATCTCATATTAATATCAATCAAATTACAGAGGAGTTCACATTGGGTTTTGGTCCTAACCAAAATAAAAGGGATTAGTCAGACATATTCATGTCTAACCTCCAGAAATACAAGGACAGAAGAAGCATTCAAATTCCCTCAAATCTTTTGTTGATCTCCGGCTTAATCTTCTCTTCACTGTGTAAAGTATGTAGCTGGTGTCTGTGTCTCCCTTCTCTGTCCTTTAGCCTCCTTTTTTATCCTCCTTTAGCCTTCAATTAATTAGGGTAATAAAAACCCTCTTAATTTCATGCAAAATAGGCTAAATAAGGAAACAAAATCTTCTTGGCGCTGATCGCATGAGATGTTCGAGTTGAGCAGTGATTCCAGGCATCTGGAGCTAGTCGCGTGAAACTCCACGCTACCCGCGTGGCATGTTCGAATGGAAAGGCTTGTTTCTGGACATCTGGCGCGACTCGTGTGGGACTCCACGCTAACCGCGTGGATTGTTCGAGAAGAATTAAGCACACTGGGTCTTTGGCGCGACCTGCGCGGCACCAGCACTGATAGTGTGAACCATCCGAGTCTGAACTCTGATTTTTGCACTTTGGCGCTACTCGCGCAGAAATCCACGCTAACCGCGTGAAAACCTTTAGAGTCTCCTTCTTTGCTTCTTTCCTCCTCTTTTGACCCTGAATCAACAATTAGTGTTAATGATGAGATAATGATAATAATTAATCAAACTTAATCCAATTCTAACCTAAATTCCTAATTATTAATTGAAATATGATTAAATAAATCCTAAAAACTAAGATGTGTTAGCAACACATCAATGCTCTTAAGGAAAAAGCCTTAAAAAGAGTTCGAACAGGTTTCCTTTGAGGTGAGAAGACTTGAAACTGAGCGAGCAGAGATAAGTTTGGACCGTGAAAAGAGAAAGAAGGAATGGGCTGAGCTAAATAAGTGCATTGAGGAACTCAAGGTTCTAAGGGATAAGCTCCAAAATCAGAGAGAACTATTGCATGCTGATAGAATTGAAATTCATGCTCAGACTGAAGAATTGAAAAAACTAAAGGATCTTAAAATTGTCTTTGATGATATTGCTCTGACTGAATTTCTTAATTCTGATATGGAGTCTAACCAACAAAAAAACTCTGAAGAAAAATTTGAAGCAGCGGACTCTTAAGCATGATGATCATTTAAATTCCCCCAAGGAAATAGAGGCTAATAAGAACAGCAACGGGTTCGACACACCATTTGTGCAAAAGTCATCAGTTGTTTCTCCTCCTAGCCCCGTTCGATTCTCATGGATCAAACGATGCACAGAACTAGTTTTTAGGCGTTCCCCTGAGAAGCTACTCATTCATAATGATGACAAGGTTGTGGTTAGCAATGGTCAAAAACACTTGACGAATGACAACTCTCTTGATAATGTTGGCAAGAGGCAGCAAAGGAGATTTTCTTTTGGAGAACCGAAAGTAATACTTGAAGTACCATCTCCAGCCGAAGATATTTACACAGTAAGTGATTTTGAATCTGAAATTAAGAAAGATGTGAATAGAACTTTTCCCTTGGTTTCGGATGGATGTAATGTGAGCAAATGGAAAAGAGGCCGTGGGAATTTTGGAATTGGAAATCCACTTCAAGATACAAGGAAGGACAAGAAACTGCGATCAGAAGACAACCAATGGAGAATCCTTTAGACCAGGTCACTTCAAGCAGGCACGACCCTAGTTGTCTACCTATATATATTATTTAGCGTATACTGTAGTTTGTTAGCAATTTTTATATGTAGGTGCACTATAAATTCTGGAAGTTATCTATTGACTTTTATTTTCAGTGAGATTCTTGTCAGAATTCAATACTGGGATATATAACTTTTTATTCATTCATATTTTTTCCTCTGCAACTGAGGTATATTTATACATAAGAATAAGCAATTAATCTGTTACAAAGATAAAGCCTAAGAATCCTTTAACAATCAATCTATTGTAGAGATAAAGCCTGAGAATCCTCTAACAATCAATCTAAATTAACTTGCTGAAAATCAGCTTTGTAAACAGAAAATTAAATTTAAACTTTTACAACAATATTTCAAATTTAAACTTTCTAATCTAACACTCCCCCTCAAGTTGGTGCGTGGATGTCATACATGCCTAACTTGCCAATTGTATTATCTAATGCTTTTCCGGACACTCCTCTGGTCAGTATATCCGCAAGTTGGTTTTCTGATCTGACAAAGGGTGTAGTGATAATTTTCTGATCCAGTTTCTCTTTTATGAAGTGTCTATCTATTTCAACATGCTTTGTTCTATCATGTTGGACTGGATTATGAGCAATTTCAATAGATGCCTTGTTATCACAATAAAGACTCATAGGAAGATCATATTTGATACCCAAATCATTTAGAATATTTTTAATCCACAAGAGCTCACAAATACAATAAGCCATACCTCTAAATTCAGCCTCAGCACTGGACCTTGCAACAACCTTTTGTTTTTTACTTCTCCATGTGACTAAGTTACCTTCAACTAGAGTAAAGTAGCCTGAGGTAGACTGCCTAGTAGTTTTATCACCAGCCTAATCAGAATCTGTGTATCCTTCAATGCCCTTCTTACTAGTTTTTGAAAACAGAATTCCTTTTCCAGGTGTTGCTTTTAGATATCTTAAAATCCTATATACAGCCTTCATATGATCTTCACTAGGAGAGTGCATGAACCGGCTTACCACCCCAACAGCGTAAGCAATGTCTGGTCTAGTGTGTGATAAATAGATTAACTTTCCTACTAGCCTCTGATATCTTCCAATGTCTGTCTCCACCTGATTAGGATATAAACCAAGTGTGTGATTCATTTTGATAGGATTCTCAGCCGGTTTGCAAGCCAACATTCCAGTTTCTGATAGGAGATCTAGAATATATTTTCTTTGAGATAGAAAAATACCTTTTGCAGATCTTGCAATTTCTATTCCAAGAAAATACTTCAAGTTGCCTAGATCCTTCATTTCAAATTCGGTTGCCAGTCGTTGCTCAAGGGATTTCATCTCATCTATGTCGTCTCCTGTTAATACCATATCGTCCACATAAACTATTAGAATATTTATCTTTTGTTCTCTATGTTTATAAAACAGAGTATGATCAGAGTTACTCTGTTTGTATCCAAATCTCTTCATTGCTAGAGAAAAACGCCCAAACCATGCTCTGGGTGATTGCTTGAGCCCATATAAGGCCTTTTTAAGTTTGCAAACCAGATTCTTATTGCCCTTATTCAGCTGCACTCCTGGTGGCACATCCATATAAGCTTCTTCCTCCAAATTTCCATTTAAGAAGGCATTCTTCACATCGAACTGTTTCAAGGGCCAATCCCTATTAGCTGCTATGGAGAGTAATATCCTTATAGTATTGAGTTTAGCTACAGGGGCAAATGTCTCTTGGTAATCAAGTCCATATTTTTGTGTATATCCCTTGGCAACAAGTCTTGCTTTGTATCGGTCTATGCCCCCATCTGCTTTCAATTTCACAGTGAACACCCATTTACATCCTATTGCTTTCTTCCCACTTGGTAAAGGTGTTAATTCCCAAGTTGAGTTACGTTGGAGTGCTTCCATCTCTATGTTCATAGCTTGTTTCCAATTTGGATCATTCAATGCTTCCTGCACACTATTTGGAATAGATATATTGGATAATTGATTAACAGATAATGCATATGATTCGGATAGGTGTTGGGTAGATACATAGTTGCTAAGGGGATATTTAGCCTTTACTTTAGGATCAGGTTCGTAAAACTTTTTAGGAATACCTTTGTTTGGTCGAGATGATCTTCTTGTGTGTGTGTCAGATGATATGATAGAAGAACGAACAAGATTTACCTCTGTATCAGTTTCTGGTTGAATGTCCAAGACAGCCATAGGAGATTCTTGATTTATATGAGTTAGACAAGGTATCTCAGATTGTGAACAAGTAGGTACCTCGACAGTAGCTGGTTGTGCATTTCTGGAGTCTGAAGGTGCTGCTTCTGGTTGTGCAGTAACCGGTTGTGCATTTCTGGAATCTGATGCGGGAATTAGGGAACTAGGTGGTGCTACATGAGTAGAGAACCAAACTTCTTCTTCTCCATTGTTTGTACTGTTTGGCAATAAATTCTCCTCCTGAGAAGGAGAAGTAGAAGCTCCCCCTGAATAGTAAGGTTCATTTTCCTTAAAGGTGACTTCCAATGTAACATGCATTTTATGAGATAGAGGATCAAAACAACGATACCCTTTCTGGACATCTGAGTACCCAACAAAAATACATTTCTTTGCACAAGGGTCTAATTTAGAACGCTGAATTTTAGGAATATGAACATAGGTGGTGCAACCAAAGACTCTAGGTGCAAGATTAGAGGAGTGGGGTGTAGGAAAACGTGAAGTAAGAACTTGGTAAGGTGTTTGGAAATTAAGAACACTAGAAGGAATCCAATTTATGATATATGCAGTGGAGATTACAGCCTCCCCCCAATAAGAAGAAGGAACATTCATGCCAAATAAGGAGGCCCTAACTACTTCCAATAGTTTGCGATTCATGCGTTCAGCCAATCCGTTTTGTTGAGGGGTATAAGTGCAAGAGGTATGATGTTTAATCCCATGATAAGATAAAAAATCATTGAACCCACCATTCATATATTCCATGCCATTATCAGACTGAAGGATTTGAATTTTGCTACTGAATTGTGTTTGGACCATTTGAAGAAATTTTTTAAACACAAAAAAAACCTCTCCTTTATTTTTTAAGAGACTCACCCAACACATACGGGTACATTCATCAATGAAAGTGACATAATAAAAGGATTTTGACAAAGAAGGAACTTGGGCAGGACCCCAAACATCTGAATGAATAACTTGAAATGGAATGGTGCTTTTATTCAGACTGGGATAATAGGAAATTCTGTGGCTTTTAGCCAATTCACAAACTGAACAATGAAAATCAGCAACATTTATTTCAGAAAAAAATGTTGGAAACAACTTTTTAAGATATCCAAAGGAAAGGTGACCAAGTCTTCTATGCCACAGCCAAACACTAACTTTAGCATTATCCAGAGTAGAAGTTGCAGATGCCCGAGAAGAGAAATTATTGCCACCAGAGGAGGTATCCAAGAAATAAAGCTTGCCTTGTCTAACACCATAACCAAGAATCTCCTTTGTTTGGTTGTCCTGAAATATACAACGGGAAGGCAAAAAAACAACAGAGCAATCAAGAGTAGAAGTAATTTGGCTAACAAAAAGAAGATTAAACTCAAGGGAGGGGACTGCTAGAACAGATTGAAGGTTTAATCGAGGGGAAAGAGAGATGGAACCCTGACCAATAATGGCAGAGGTTCCACCATTGGCCGTTGAAATCATAGTTTTAGGGGAAGGGGAGAAATTAGACAAAAGGGTATGATCACGAATCATATGATCCGAAGCTCCTGTATCAATTATCCAAGAATCAATTTGAGATAGTGTAGAGAAAGCATTGAACTTACCAAGAATTCCTTCATACACAGCGTGGGCCGAAGGAGAAGGAGAGGCGATCGGATCAGAGGAGGTAGAGAGTGTCTTATTCAAAATCTTCTTGCGAGGACGTTTATTGAAATCCCACCACTCAGGATAACCAATAATTTCAAAGCATTTATTTTTTGTGTGACCAGAATCACCACAATGAGAACACAAAGGTTTAAAAGTTGTACCTTCTTTGCGAGACTTCAGAGGTGCGGAGGAAGAGCGAGGAGAGTGAGTCACCATGGCAGAAGAGTCATGGGAAGAGGCAGAACGATTCATGGTAATGCGTTGTTGGTATTCCCGCCGAACATACGCATAAGAACTTTCAAGATCCAATTTAGGATCTTTCCGGAGAATCTCGCCACGAATCTGATCGAAATCAGCATCAAGACCGCTGAGGAAGATGTGAACACGCAATCTAGCCATAGCAGAGTGCATTTGAACTACTCCAGTAACTGTGCCAGCCTGAGCAGAGGTTCGATGGTCAATATCTTGAAAAATGGAGAGCAATTCAGTGTAATAGGTGGAGAGTGGACGACCATGTTGTTTGATAGTGAAGGATCATTGGTTCAACTCAAACAAACAGGTCTCATCAGATCCATCGAAGAAGGTGCGAAGCGCGGCATCCCAGATTTCACTAGCAAATTCCAAACGCAGGAACCGTTGCATCAAAGAGGGACTCATAGAGTCAATGAGCCAGCTCTTGACACGTTTATTTTCAGTAACCCACGTATCATACAATGGGTCAGCAACCGGAGGCTTCACGGTGGCTCCAGTAAGGTAGCCGGATTTGTTACGAGCACCAATACGCATATCCATCAACTGAGACCAAAGAGGGTAGTTTGTGTCATCAAGAACCACTGTAACAGGAAATGAGGAACTATCTTGGTGGATAATGACATTTGAGGGTGGTGCAGAAGCAGAGGGAATGGATGTGGTGGATTCAGGAGGGGAATTGATTTCAGCCATTGAGGAACGAATTTGGGGAAAAAAGAAGGTTAGGGATTTTGACAAAAACGTGGAGTCAGGTAATCAG
>PYAF01006024.1:385694-406582 GCA_007407185.1 Glycine tomentella | reverse complement strand
TATACATAAGAATAAGCAATCAATCTGTTACAAAGATAAAGCCTAAGAATCCTCTAACAATCAATCTATTGCAGAGATAAAGCCTGAGAATCCTCTAACAATCAATCTAAATTAACTTGCTGAAAATCAGCTTTGTAAACAGAAAATTAAATTTAAACTTTTACAACAATATTTCAAATTTAAACTTTCTAATCTAACAATTCTGACCCAAGCAAATCTGTCAAAGGTTCAGCAGTTGTCAATATTTTCAAATCAAGCACTAGGGAACACTGAAGGTACTGGTGTACTGATGGTATATAAGGTTATACATGTATCGGAGGTGACTTCTGAGAGGACTGATGCAATCAGTGTCCCCAATGGAATCAGCGGATCATTTTTGTGATCATACAATTGTTGTAGATAAATACGATCTTCATGGGAACAAAATTTGATCAATCAAATTCTCAAATTATAGAGATAGATATACCTTGTGGATCCAGTGTTTTCGCAAAATAGGAAGAAATATGCAAAGGAAACAGTGGACAAGTTCCTGAGCATTGTTAGATAGTGAGTTACACTCACTTTGCTTCTGTTTCTCTTTTTGTATGAATACATTCTTTCGTACATATATCTTACATTCATTGCTTAATTTGATCTGTTTTCACTTGAGTCTACACTCTACTGTCTAATCTATAAATTTGACATTAGAATTTGGACTCTCTTCTGGTTTATTCTCTTGTATTTTCTGTTTTGACATATATTCTAGGTTCAAATAGGTATGTATCCCTTTCTGTTTTGTCTAGGAACCATATTATATGTTCCTGATGCTGTCTAAAACTTTGAGTAGTCATTTTATAGTGCAGATTTTATCTGATGAGTAAGGTTAACCTAGCAGTTTAGCTGCTGTACTAGGGCCGGAAAATTTTTCCTGTTGTAGGCTGTCTTTCCAAGTCCCCTCATATATTTATGCGTATGTTGTTTCACTCTGAACATGGACTATAGGTGATGGATATGCAGATTGGTAATGATAATTAACGTTGTTAAAATGTGTATCTGGGGTGTATGAAGTGGGTCAATACCAAAACATTTCTATATGTTTGCTCCTGAAATCTTTGATAATGTTTCATTTCCTTTACAGATGATGCATTTTGAAATATATCATATTGGTTGGGTTCATTTTTTTCCAATGCAGCATGCAGGACATAGATGGAGTTTGGAGAGGCAGTATGACTTAGTCCTTCACACATTATCGCTCAAATTACATTTAATTGAACAACTAACTAAGAGTAAAAATGTTGAAACAAGTTGATACATAAGTCATCAAACGTGCTGTACTATGACTTCATAAAAGTGAAAATTAGAATAAATATTAACCTTTTTTTTTATAAATGGGTATTTCAATTTATTAATTCCTATATTACAAATACAAGTCTTTATCTTAAAAGTTAAAAGTGATGAGATTTCTTATTGTATACTACTAGTGAGAGGATACGTGATTATGTGACTAGATTTAATAAGACCTGATTATGTTAGAGAAAAAATGTATACAAGTTATTTCATTTCTAATGAAATTAATTGTATAAGGGTCATTAAAAAAGTTAAGATATTAAATATTCATTTTCATGATTCTTTTAGGAATTTAAAACAACATGTTAAAACATGTAAAAGTTTTATTTTAAGAGATTGAAATCATATTTAAGGAGATTGAATTTAATTTCACTTGAACTAATAATTTGTTGGTGAAATTATATCTATATTCAAACAAATGAATGTTAAAATGTATAAATTATAAGGGAAATTTAAATTATAAAATGATAATTAATTTGAAAAAAACAATTTAAATTTTGAAAAATATAAGTAACACAAGTTTTAACAAAAAAAAATTGATTAAGAAATCTAGTTATTCTTAAAAAATTAGTATATGTTAAGTTGAGATAATTTTGTATCAATTAATTCACGTATTTAGTGATAAAAAATATATGTTAATCAAATATGTGAGTATATATTATGTAAATAAACTTTAAATTATATAGGTGGTAATTATAATTTTTCTCAAACAATTTGGAATTAATTTACACTTTAAATCTCGTATGTGCAAATCCAAACTTTCGCCATTGGCTCAACCCTATGATGCAAGGCATTGGTATAAATACTAGCCGCCCTAGGTTAAAACTTAGAGCACACTATGACACAAGGTATCACAATTCACACATCCGCTGCACTCTAGAATAAATTGAGCACGATGCAGTTTGGATTTGGACGGTTCAGCATCTTTAGTAGAATTTAAAATAATTTTTAATTTAAAAACCAACGAGTTTGGACAGACGAAAGCGCATGCGAGTATACGGAAAGGTGTAGAGGATCGCAATCCCATAGATAACAGTAGAATCGATTGATTCATATTCATTTCGCCACCTAATACTAATTCATTGCTTATTTTATTACAAGAGAGGAACGAAGAGATTGAGAATGAGACAAATAAGTTATAAGTAGCAAGCAAAGAAGCGACGTGCCGTACGTTGGATTGGAATTGGAGAGAAAATGGAGAGCAGCGCCGTCTACACAAGCATTCGACTAAGCTACCCGATCTGCCCCTCTGGACATTCTTCTCCCTCTCTTCTCTCTCATCAATCTCCCTTCCTATGCGAACCTTCTCTCTCTCTCAGGGTCTTTTCATTTCTCGCTGACTCTCTCTTACTACCTTCTTTTTTCCTTGCCTAATCTGTTTTCCCTTTGCAGCTTCGAAAGCAGTTTCCTCTCACTTCCCAGAATGTTCTGGAAGCCGCCTCTCCTCTCAGGCCTTCCGCCACTCTATCTTCTGATTCCTACAGGTCCTTCCTTCCTTCTTTTTTCTTTTTTATTTAATTTTTTGTTTTTAATTCTTCCGTTGTTTGATTGTAATAATGACTTGGAAACTGGACTGGGACAGTGAGACGATTGAATTAGCTGATATAGAATGGGACAACCTTGGGTTTGGGCTTCAACCCACGGATTATATGTATATCATGAAATGTACGCGAGGTGGAACCTTCTCCAAAGGTGAACTGCGGCGTTTTGGGCACATTGAATTGAACCCCTCCGCTGGAGTTTTAAACTATGGCCAGGTTGAGGCATATTGAGCTCTTAATTTGTCATTGTTCGGTTTGTTGAATTGCTTTTGACCTGAATAGTACAATGCTTCATATTTGAGTTTGTTTAAGGGAACTGTGTTTGGTACTACATTGTTATCATCTAGAATTGAAATCTAACTAGAATACCGTAAACATTTTAAATGAAGTTGAATGGTATGTTTGTTTGATGAAGAATGTATTTCTCTGCTTCCCGAATGTAGGGATTATTTGAGGGTTTGAAAGCATACCGCAAACAAGATGGGAGTATACTCCTCTTCCGTCCAGAAGAAAATGGTTTGCGGATGCAGATTGGTGCGGAGCGGATGTGCATGCCATCGCCTACTATGGAGCAGTTTGTGGAAGCTGTGAAGGATACTGTTTTAGCTAACAAACGTTGGGTATGGGTGCTATAGAGTCCTATCATTGCCATAAACATTTTAGAGATTGTAATGCACATCGGATTGATTAGGTGAAATTTGGTTTCAGGTTCCCCCTGCAGGTAAAGGTTCCTTGTATATTAGACCTTTGCTAATGGGAAGTGGACCTGTACTTGGTCTTGCACCTGCACCAGAGTACACCTTTCTAATATATGTTTCACCTGTTGGGAACTACTTCAAGGTTAGGTATCTATTTTGCTACATTGAAAGACAGCTTCTTTAATTTTGTTTATACAAGTTTTTCAATTTCATTATCTACCTTAAGATGTAAATAAGAAATTTCGATCCAAATTAAATCCCACAGGTAACAGAAATTTGAATGATTTACTCGTATATAGTTTAAAGTCCACATGCTGGATATTGTGAGAATTGGGATGCAACTTCAATAGAAATTTAATTTTTATTGGGTTTTGCTTATGTGACTGAATGGATTGAATTTGTAGTACAAAAAGATGAACAAAAACTTGCAGCAGTGTTCTAGGTGTCCAGATTGTTACCTCTTTTTTTCTTCTTTGTATGATTTATTAACAAGGCCTGAATGAAATTTGTCTGGTGTTGCTTGACTTATTTTCTACTTCTACAACTTAATATTAGTAATGCATTATCTTAATAATTATTATTTCCAACATAACATGTCATACTTGCTTTCTTTTTGTGACTTTTACTGTTGCAATTTTAGACATACTTTTCTCTCGTCACCACAGGAAGGTTTGGCCCCAATCAATTTGATTGTAGAAAATGAATTACATCGTGCAACACCTGGTGGCACTGGAGGTGTGAAGACCATCGGAAACTATGCAGCAGTAAGCCAGACGGCATCCCCTTCTCCTCCTTTTGTGTTTGTTGTCCACTGTCACTTGTTTCTACATGTTCTCTCTGTTTGCTTTAAATTTAAATCATCAACAATTTCAAACTGAAGATTTTTCTCATTTTTGTAATTTCAGTTGACATTTTATATTTATAACTAAATACCAAATTGCTTTCTTGTAATGACTAAATAGAAGAAAACTGAGGGTTTTCTTATGCTGCCTTCAGTTTTCTTCCTCTTACAATTATTATACATTTATTGACAGAACTGACCTTTATAACAGCAATTTCAGAGTGTTGGCTTAAGTTATCTGTTTGGCTTCTTATATCTCATTTCTTGCCACTGGCAAACTTTACTTTTCTCTCGTTTTGTTTTTTTTAATTACTAACTTTCTCTCTCTGTGTGTACACGTGCAATTATTCTTTTTTCTTTGTAGGTTCTGAAGGCTCAGTCTGAAGCAAAAGCTAAAGGCTACTCTGATGTTTTATACCTTGACTGTGTGCACAAAAGATATTTGGAGGAGGTTTCTTCATGCAACATTTTTGTTGTTAAGGTATTATATACTCAATGAACCAATCTGAATTCAAGATCATGTTCACACACATATATGTCATTGTTAATATGCATAGCTGTTACATTTTTATGCATTGAAAATTATTTGCCAGTTGCCACCACCTCTTTTCTCTCACAAATACATCAACAATTTATCCAGACATGTACCTGCTGGAATAGTAAAATGAATATCTTGTAGTAATCAGAATCACCATGCATTGAAATGTACCTGCAAATTTTCTATCACTTTCTTGAATGAGCCCCTTCAGCTGATTAAAGTATTCTAGCTATACTTGCAAAATCAGTGTCAGTAATGGTAGCCTCTTGATCCATGATGCTTACTTCAACTAATTGGTGCCTTTGCAAATTGCAAACTTTCAACTACTGAAAGTGAAATTCTCTCCTCTATGAAATCTTTCCCTTTTGCTTATCGCCTTTCTGAAATGAAAATTGCAACCCAACTTGTAATTGTAAGTTGTATAAACCATGTTGGCTACAAGGTCAAAAGTATTATTTGGGGTATACTGTCCACGGAATCCTACAAACAAGTCTCTCGCCATCCGACTGTTGGCTTTAGTGAAGGACTCTTTTACACTAGTCTGAAGAAATTTGTTAGTTTCATACTTTCATATAATTCTTGTCCGGATGACTATGAAATTTTTCAAACTGGTCTTGTCACATGTTTTCTTTAGATGAATTTTGGTGTAAACTTCCTAGGTGCTCTTTTGTGTATTTAGTGATTTCCTTTATCCCCTCATGTTCAAGTTTACTTGCATTGTATTCAAACACTATCCATTTCTTTAGAACTCACTACGTTATGCTTCCGTTATTCCTATGTCCTTTCAGGGTAACGTTATTTCAACTCCAGCTATTAAAGGGACAATCCTACCCGGCATTACTCGCAAAAGTATAATTGATGTTGCTCGAAGCCAAGGGTTCCAGGTACTCTAAATTTTTAGTCAAAGAGATGGTTGATCAATATTATCTGTTTGATATCTTACAATTGTGATATTTTATTTCTTATTGAGATATGCTTTCTAAATTACTACTACACAACCTTATCCCACTAAGTGAAGTTAGCTATAGAGATCACACGATGCCATTAATCTCAGTTAAAAAACAAATTCTCAAGGATATATTATTCACCATGAGGTCTCATTTAGTAATATATTTAATATCCTTGGTTTCCTTCTACTCCTTTTGATAGGACTAAAAAACAGGCAATCTACTATTTTTATTAGTGCCTTTTTTGGCCATCTTTCCTCTGCATGTGTCCCTATCACTTTAATGATCGTTTGTTGTTATATTTTCCTCAATAATGTTACACCAATATCTCCTTGTATACAATCATCTTGTATCGTGTTCTTTCTTGTTCACACATCAACGTACTTCTTGTTCTCTTACCCCTTTAAAGTTCAACATTCACTACCATAAAGTATAGATGGTTGTATAACATTAAGATAAATTTTGCTTTAAGCTTGGTAGGTACTTTGTGATCACAATCCCTGATGTCTTCCTCCACTTTAACTACCCAACTTGTATCTTGTGTGTGATATCTTCATTAATTTTTCCTTCATTTTGTAATATAGATCCTTGATACTTAAACCTAGAAACATGTATTATGACTTCTCCTAATTTTACTTCCAAGTTATTTTCCTCTTGTTTTTTGGCTAAACTTGCCATGCATATACTGTCTTACTCCAACTCAAGTGATAATCCTTTGATTTTAGTATCTGTCTCCAAAGCCAATTTAGATTTAATCTCTTCCCTTGATTCTTCAATCAAAACTATACCATCCGCAAAAAGGATAGATTTAGAGATAATCTTCTTTGTATCCCTACTAAGCATATCCAATCCAAGACTAAGATTAAAGAAGGAATTCATTGCTAAACTTTGGTGTAAACCCATCCTTACAAAATAGTCCTTAGCTGTGTCTTCAAGAGTTCTCACGCTAGTATTATTCCAGCATACATGTCTTGTATAATCTGAAAATCCGCCATGCAAACACTTTTCTTTTTCAAAGTTTTCCACAACACTTCTCTTGCACTAAATCATATGTTTTTTCCAAGTCAATAAATTATTCTTTAATTTGGTACCTTTCTATCAAGTTTTCCACAACACTTCTCTTGCACTAAATCATATGTTTTTTCCAAGTCAATAAAAACTATATGTAAGTATTATAATATTATTCTTTACTTTGGTACCTTTCTATCAACCTCCAGAGAAGATAAATATCTTTTGTTGCAGACATTATTATCCTAATTCCAGTTTTTATTTTTTCTACCCAGTATCTTCTCTTAATCTATACCCAGTTACGTTTCCCCCTAATTTCATCGTGTGATTCATACTCTTGGTCTTATATATAGGAACCAAAGTGCTCCTTATCCGTTTGTTTTGGCATTGACCACCTAAATGGCTTTGGCTTGACTCTGATTCTCTACTTATTTGTTTCTTAACCATTGATTCTTGCCAAGTTTTCCTCACTGTCAGCTGGAAAAGTCTTAATGGAATAGATGTGACAGGTTTTATTTAGATTTTAGACAACACTACACTTTACTTGTTTCTATTGGCCTTAGCTACACAATTTTATTCTTTATTTCCCACGGATCTGATATGTGCAGGTTGATGAGCGATTAGTTTCAGTGGATGAATTGCTAGACGCTGATGAGGTTTTCTGCACGGGAACAGCTGTGGTTGTATCACCTGTTGGCAGTATTACTTATCTTGGCAAGAGGTACATTGTAGTAATTGCAAAAGACAACTTGCATTTTCTACAAACAAATATGTTAACTGAGAGCGCAAAGCAAAGTAACAAAAAAAATGAAATTGATCGATCAGATGTTTATCATTCATCCCCCACCCTGCTTAAAACCAAGTATCCTGCCAACTGAATTTTGACTCTTTTAAATTTCTGCAGGGTAACATATGGGGATGGTATTGGCGTGGTTTCACAGCAACTTTATACTGTCCTTACCAGATTACAGATGGGTCTTGCGGAGGATGAGATGAATTGGACCGTTGAGCTGAGATAAGCGCACTAAGAATACTTGCAGTTCATGTTTTCCTGAAACATGTTCTTTTAAAATTTCCGAGCTCTAGAAGTTGCTTCTAAAATTTTGCTATCATATGATTAGCTGCTGTAGATAATACTATGGTGTATTTATTGCTATTGAATGACTATAGGAAGTACATATGGTTGGCTCTTGCTATCTGGAGGAATCATTACCAGTGGATTAGTTAACCGTTTCATTGGTTGATTAATAGAATTCTAGTAGATGCGGTAATTGTGTGCCCTGTTTTTTTGACAATTTTTGTGGTGGATGTAGAAAAAGGGCCATGGCACAAGTGTCTGCGCTCAGAATAGAAAAGTAGGTGTAAAAGCAGCGGAAGTGTTGAGGTCCTAAACATGCTCAATTGATGTGCAGGGGTTTTTACTTTTTACAAGTTCGCGAAAACTTGGTTTCCCGGATGGAGCTTCCCAAAGATTTTTAGCTAATGTTTCTTGGTTAATTCCTTTCCTTGTTAGGAAATGGTACAATTCCCCATGGTTAATAGCCTAAAGTTGCGTAATTGAACGAAATTAGCCATATGCATTGTAGAGTCTGAGATGACCTATTTGTGCTCTTAAATTCAAATTCCACTCGATTAATCACAACACGAAGAGTAAGTCCTACTTTATTACAACGTGAAAATTTGACCATGAGCCTACTTTATTACAACGTGAAAATTTGACCATGAGAATTTTACACAATCTAAGGGGGCGCCTGAGAGTGTTTCAATTTGAGTTCCTGGCAGGTTGTCTCTTTACATTCAAGGATGATGTTGATTTCGAGGCAGGGAACTGAGGCTTCACTGGTAGGATAGGGCAGTAAAAAAAAAAATTATCATTAGTTACTGGTGGAAATGACAAGACTGGTTGTCTTACATTGTATCAACTTCTCCAATGCCCCCAGGGTTTTTTCCCACTGGTTGTGCAATTGCAATGGTGAGCTCGTGATTATCACATAGTACATGTGGTTGATCATCCAATTTGAAACTCGTATTTCAGTTTTTAATGGAAGAAACAGTGAGACTTTTTGGAATGTGTTGCTGAGGTAATATTGTTTCATTCTTAACTTAATCGTCGTACCATCAACACTTTAATAAAGAGAAATATAAAATTTCAGTTTTCTCTTTTCCTTTTTTGTTTTTTTATACAGGATAAATTGTAATTTTGTAATTTTGTTATTCTTATAATTTCAAATCCTGTAATTTTAATTTTTCTACTCTTAAATCAAAACATTTAATCTTTCTATATTTTAAAATAAGTAAGTTTTGTCTTTCTATTAGTTGATCGTTCAAAGATAAATATTAACTTTAATATGATATATTAGTGCTTACTTGACTTTTGTGTAGATTATTATGTAGAAGAGATTAAATAAAATAAAAATAACTTTTATATAGATTATTATGTAAAAGAGATTAAATAAAGTAAAAAAAATATATCTTTATAAGAATTGAATTCGTGATTTTTTATTAAAAATACTTATTTTATAAAGTATTATCATGACTCTCCACGTTGTTCAAATTGAGAAAGACATAAAAAAATAATAATAATGAAGTATTTGGTCTCCCTCCTTAATTTCACAGGGAAAAAATCCCTAATCAAGCGGTAATATACTAATATTAATTCTTCAACTCAAATAAGACGGACAATCAAGAAGGAATATGTGCTGCACAGGTGTCTCCTAATCCGCAGAATATGCCACTAACAACGTGGATATAATTTTCATTAATTCACAAAGCATGCTTTTTCAAACGTAAATATGATATCTGAGTCTTTGTCTCATATGCCCTAATCTTTTTGACCTCTGTTCCTCCATTTTCGTTTTTATACTTTCTAACTCCCCAAAAGCAAGCAACCAGAAGAAGAAACCGCGTAGCTGACTCATGCGGAAAAGAAGTGGAACTTTATAAGATATAAGAGATTCAGTTGTAAAAAATCTAAATTAATTTAACAGGATATATATGTGAAATATTAAGAATTTCTTCATATTATTTTTTATTCCTACGAATAAAAAAATCTTTCTTTCTTTAAAAGGATTTTTAGCAGTCCATTGAAGCAAAAGCTTCAACATTAATTTTTGGATTGCTGCAATCAGCCGCTGTCATGCTTACATAACTTGACAGGCCAAATCCAAATTAATCACCGATCATAGTAAAAAAAAAATATATATATATATATATTTAGTGTAGTTGGAAATTTAATCTTTTATTATTGCTCATATGTGACAATTCACAACAGCAATTAATGTCCCAAATTTACTTGATAATAGAGGAATACGTAACAATATAATATGCGTATTTTACATAATTAACTAACTTGGCTATTAGGTTCACCTTTGTCACTTTCTTTTAAATGCTTTTACAAGTTCCATTCTAATTAGTGCGATTGGGTATTCAAAGCTTTACAAGTACACTGATTCAATAGAAATGTTCATTGATGATAGAACCTTCTCCGCTTGTCACTTGGTCTGACTCCTACTGTAACTTAATTACCTTCACAACTTTATTGGCCCTTTCATATATTTGGATGTTGTGCGTCACACTTGGTCTTATTTTTTGGAAAATATGTAAAAATTATATTAACCAAAAGAATAATTACAAGTATTCAGGGCATCTCCTGGCTATACAAAACATCCACAAAGGTTAATGAAAGACATCACTTGCTAGAAAGAGCAAATGCAACACACCGGTTATACTTACCAGAAAACAAAAAGCAAAATACATTTGCTAGTACAAGTGAGTCAAGTGAGCATATCTAACGGTCCTAAATTTAATTTTTTCCACTAGATCCGACACCACGAACGAATGCTGATCAAATCGGATGCTATTTTGGCAACTCCAAATGCAGAAGACAGTAGTCGCTAAGGCTAGACAACTGAATTTTCCATGCAAACACACTTGGTCTTATTGTTGACGAAGTGTTAATGTGATAGTTGAACGAATAGTTACAATTATTCTCCGTCAAGATCTGGTCACATAAACAGCAAACCACGCCTCCACGAAGGCTTCCACACTGTAGCACATTTTCTAGAAACTTAATTGAAGACAAAATGGGGCCAAGTTATTGTTGAAGAGAAATGTCATCAACACAGTGTATAACATAACTTTTCAAATACACTCTTTATTATAGACTTAAATTTTACTAAAAATCATAAATTTTAATGAATTTTGCTTCTTATTTAAAATTTTATAATTTTTAATAAATTTTAACTACTAATAAAATATGTGATATAAAAAATATTTTGTAATCACTCCTCATAATTAAAAATTAACCGGCCAAACATTGTAATGTATATCATAGGTTTCTATATTATCCATGAACTAACAAAAGATAAAAACAACTTATTATATTTTCTGGAATATACAATTACTTTAGTTTTGAAAATTAAATGACATTGTGATATTAGTTCTTGAATTGAATAAAATTTTAAAAAGAAAATAAATTATACTAATTACTTTCAAAGTTTTGTAAAATTATATACACTCTCTCTGCTTCTTCTTTTTTGTTTGACAGGCTCTCTATTTTTATTTACTCCTAGACTCCTTTTAATTTTTCAAAAATATATATTGGCATCCCTTTATAAAATACATTAACTTTTCTTAATTTTGTTTGAAAAAATATCACACTATGCTCCCCAATAAGCAATGTTGACGTAAATGTTAAAAAGTAACAAAGGATGTTTATATAATTCTATGAAACTTCATAGATAGTTAGTATAATTTACTCAATTAAAAAATATTCCTAAAAGCAGAAATTGAAATCACATTAGTTCAATTTTAAAAAAAATGTGATTTAAAGATAATATTAACATATATTTATGAACTAAAATGATATCAATAGTTAGATTTAAAATTTATTTAATATTCGAGAGACTTATTTAATATATTTTTAGTTTTAAAGATTAATGTGGCAATGTTAGTATTATTTTTATTCAGAAATTAAAAATAAATATAAATTTTTTTATGATAATTTACATATTTTATTTAATCAATTCAACTATATCATGTTGTAAAAACTTAAAATGTGTTTAATTTAACATTAGATTAAATGGACGTACATTTTCACACACATTTATAAAAAAAAAAAAAAAAAATTTAAAACTTTTAATTTAATGATTATTTAAGCATCTCTCGAGACTAAACCAAACAAGTCCAGAATAATTGTTTACTACTATTTTCTCATGTCATACAAGCTTATGTGCCAGGCAGGACCACTGGGCCAGTGTCTTCGCAGTGGCGGAGCCAAAGTTTTTTTTTTAGATAGTAACAAATTTTAAGTAATATTAAATTTTAATTTTAGATAATGTCAAATTTTATTTTTAATTTTAATTAATTATATAATTATTAAAAAAATTAAAAATTTAAAAAAAAAGTTATTTTTAAGTAATGTTATAATCATTGTCATAATCATTGTGACGGCCATGGCTCAGCCACCGTGTCTACTTACGTTCTAGTTACAATTACTTGAACGTGGATTCTTTACACACTATTCACTTGGACACACCTTGATAATTATTGTATTGTTACATGCTCATTACAACCTTAATTTTTAATTATTAACGGTTTTATATTTTTCCTAAGTATTATTGCCGTTGGACAGCACAAAAGAGCCTAGTGAAGAAAGATCCCTTGAACTGTCCTGGCTTAGAGTTAGAGTAGACTTTAGTTTAGATGTTATGCAAGTATAACAGATTGGACACTGTCAAAAAGGCTCTCTCATACCTAAATGAAAACTAGGTCTACACGATTACACACGCAAAACATGGGAAACAAGGAACTCTTCCTTTCTGCTTTTTCTCCTTGTTGAAAAGGTAGTAACTAGTTAACCATGGTTAATTGACAAGGAAAAATAGTGAGAGTTGAGTATAGAGGGTGGCCTACCACCAAGACCGTTTCGTTCACTTGTTGAAAACTTATGTACTTTTGTTTCTTCCACAGCTTTGTTTACTTTCTATTCCATGCACATTAGATCTAGTAACAAATTGTGTTATCAAAATTCAACTGCTCTTGGCTAATAAATTTTGCTTTGTTTGACTTTCATTCATCTACGCGTCTAGATAAAATTTAAACGCATTTTTATTTTTAATTAAAATTAGAGTTGTAATATTTCAGTAATGCTACCGATTAATTTTAATCTTAAAATGTAAAGACAACTTTCATTCAACAAGTTAACTTTTGAAATTCAGTTAGATGTAAACCTATATTCTAAAATTTAATGTAAAACTTTATGGCACCAATTATCAAAATAAAATTCTATTTGGATTAAAAAATAATATAAAAACACTCAATTAAATAGCTGCATTAGTCTTTTTCTTCAATGAACATTATTATTGACCTTTGTGATTGTTAATTGTTATCAGATGCGAGATAAAACTCGTAGTTGAATTCTATCAAGCATTTGACTTAAATTTCAAATTGGGAATTTGTAAAATTTATGCATCCCTATTATAAAAAAAAAAGAAGGTATGCATCCATATTAATTATATTATATTATATAAATTTAAAAGTAAATAATTTATTCTATTTTAGAAAACAATATGTGCCGATTTATTTTTTTCAAAAAAATAAATGTTATTTTAATATTTATAATTTAAGTCACCCTTCAATTATATATATTTTAAAAAATAATTAAATATAAAAAACAAGAGAAAAATATGTACAGGTCACCCGTATAATTCGTGACGTAATAGAAGTGATAGTAGTGGTAATCCTAGTTGTTGACTGCCATACTCAATAAAGTAATTTTTTATTGTTGTCTTATCGTTTTTTTATAGATAAAGCCATAAAGGCTGCTAAGATGGCATGTTTATTAATCTAATTAAATTTTTTACAGGATCTAATTATTTTTAAGATGATACTTTTATTTGAATGTAAAAGAAAAACAAACAATAAAGAAAAGAATCTTTTATTATTTAAATGAAAAGGCATTATATTATTACTCTCTTTTTATGATTTTTTTTTAGGTGATGAGTTGGATTCAAATTTATCAAGAATAGGCCTCAAGGTCAAAGTTTAGTTAGAGATTTATTTATACTTTATTAACCAAGTGAAAATTGAACATACTTCTTATGAGATACGAGTTTATTCTTGAACAACTAATTAAATTTGACAAATTAATACTTTTTATTTGGTGATATATAACTAAAAAAGCATATTCGTAAAATAAAAACAATGTTATTCTTTTTTTAAAAGCTATTCCTATACTTGTACAATTTTCTATTTTTTTTTTCATTTTAATACCCTTTTCATATGGAGGAAAATGTCAACTTATTACCATTCTTCATCCTGCATTTAAAACTTAAAATATATCTCGATGATAATTAAATTAAGAATATCAAATATTTTCTTAAATAATATTCTTAAATAACACCTTGAACAAATACTTAAATTAGTTAAGCCTAGAGCTAATTAAAATCTAAACCTGTCTAATAATAAAATTTATTTATTTCCTTCAGAACAATAGAATAAGATACATCTATTATTAATTTAAAAGGATATAAGTTTATCAAATATTTTTCATTTAAATTAATAGTAATTTTTAATTTTTCACTTTTTCGATTACTTTTTTTATTGTTTTGGTTCTAGGGTAAGAGGCCGAGACTCTTCTAATCCAATATCTCAAAAAAAAAAAAATACATATAAAAAAAACATAATTCTTTAATAAATACATTATTTTTTCATGTAAACACAACAACATCTTTTCAGAATTCAGATTCGTCCAAATCTCATACGTACGTAGTGATTACTAATTAAGTGCGGATTAGATGCCATACGGGAAATGTCTTTTAAAAAAAGGTACCATATGGAAAATCATGCACGCCTCTATAACATAATAGTAGTAATAATTAATTTGCAAGCAAGATCTATCATCATCTAAATGCAACTTTAATTTCATAAAAAAATGCGATTTTTTTTGCTTTAAAAAAAATGCAATTTTATATAAAAATAACCAGAGCACGTAAATTATTCTGATAATTTGATTTGAGAAAATATTTTTATCTTTATTTTTAATTAAAAAATATCACCTTATTTTAACTGTATTTTCTATTTTTAAAAGTTTACTTAAGAAGTGGGAAAAAATATTTATTATTTTCTATATAATATAAAAATAAAAAATTATTTTTATAATAAAAAATAAAAAAGATACTTTCTTAATAATATTACTCTTTTCTATTACATTTGTGTGATAGAGAGACAAGCAGAAGGCATCAAAACAAATTAGCCCTAATTTACGTGAGACTGTCCTTTTATCATTAATTGGGAGGATGTGATCAAACTTCTTGGTATGTATCACTTTCAATGCATAACGATATCAAAGCACCAAGAAGATTTCATGAATGTTATTTATATATTGTTTTATTAATTATTTATATTTGTTTTGAAAATTAACAAAAAAAATACAAATTTCTATACATTTAATTTTTACCTTTTTCTTTCAAAGTAAGAGATCAAATGTGAAGATGGTGTAGTATTTCTTTTATGTATAAACATTGCCCATTATCTAATAACCAGAAAAGTAGTTCACTACTTTATTTTTAGCATTGCTTAAAGGTTTAAAAACTTCCGCGGAATACAACTCGTTGTCCTCATAATTTCATCATGAATGGCTCGACTCGATTGTTAAACTGTTTTGTTTTTGCTTTTTTGTGAGGTAGTTCCTTCCATAGGACAAACATGTACACGACCTGGTTCTTTCGACATAGTGAATATTATTGAAGTGATTTCATCATGAAGAGCTAGTCACTCGTCTAGGCATTACGTAACCAAAGAATCATTCAACGGAATGAGCTAGGTTTGTTCACTTTAACCTTTCTTTCACCTTTGGTCCCACTACTTGCACCATGCACGAGGTTTATGATCACAACACCCACCCCATCCAACAATAATTCATATCCCCGTTACTTCAAAAAAATAATATATGAGAGAGACTGCGAATTGGAGTATAGGTCATGGGTGAACGAACGGATCCATCAGAGGGTAAATAAAGAGTTAACATTATTCTTATACACGCTTTTTAATTACAAATATTTTCTTATAATTTATTTTTCAATTATATATAGATTATATATATACTAAGAAGGACAATAAGAAAAACAGTGGTCTACTTCCTGGAATTTTCAATTCATTCATTATTTTAGGCATAAAGGAATATCTTTTCTTTCCTTCACATACCTTTTTGAAACCTTCCAAACTCCAAAGTTCTCTCTCTCCTTCTCTTTATATAAAAACATCATTATTATCATTATCATCAACTCATAATAGAGATTGGCTTTACTTGAAACTCAGACCAACTGACACACAGAGAGAGAGAGAGAGGCATAGCAGACATGGGAAGAGCTCCTTGCTGTGACAAAGCCAACGTGAAGAAAGGTCCATGGTCACTTGAAGAAGATGCCAAACTCAAGTCTTATATTGAGGAGCAAGGCACTGGTGGCAACTGGATTGCCTTGCCGCAGAAAATAGGTATGGTCCATTTATATATTCATCAATCAACACATATCCAATTAATATTCTAAAATCAAACTTCTCCAATCTCCATACATAATGATTAATTTTACAAATATATATACACACATAATTCTTAACTTAACAATCATATTTTAGAACACAAAGTTATTTATCTATGTTGCTTCTTATTTGCTTTGTATGTGTGTGGTTTAATTAGGCCTTAAGAGATGTGGGAAAAGCTGTCGTCTTAGATGGCTGAATTATCTTCGCCCAAACATCAAACATGGGGGTTTCTCAGAAGAAGAAGACAACATCATCTGCAGCCTCTATGTCAGTATTGGAAGCAGGTAATTAAATAGGTTCCTTATATTGATCTGCAAAACTCAATTTGAATTGGTTATTGATATTAAGCAGCCTCTATGATATTTAACTGTGGACTTTAATTACTTAATTGATCGCTTAGAATTCCTTGGAACACATATATTCATGCAGGTGGTCAATTATAGCAGCACAGTTACCAGGGCGCACAGACAATGATATAAAGAACTATTGGAACACTAGGCTGAGGAAGAAGCTCCTTGGAAAACAAAGAAAGGAACAACAAGCTCAAGCTCAAGCTTGCCGAGTCAGCAACAACCAGCAGAAGCAAGATTTGAAAAGAGAAACGGAGAATTTGATAGTGGCTTCTGAAGCCATCAATCAAGTTCCCTATTGGTCTTCATTAGAGTTTTCTTCTGTGCCTATGCCAGTGGTCAATGCTTCCTTCCAACACTATGGCCTGAACAACCAAACATCTCTCAGGAGCATGATGGTCAACAAACTAGAGGGAATTACATTTTCCAACGATCATCAGCAGCAGCAGCAACCATACGCCAATGCATGTGAAATTCCCTCCCTACAAGACCAGGTTTTTCCAACCATTGTAAATCATGTAACCATGGTGAGTAATGAAAACAATAGCGGCACTTATCAGCCATCGAATATATTTCAAGGGTTTGAAAACTTCCCAAGTGATTTTTGTGAACTGGTCTGTGTCAACCCGCAACAAATGGAGGGTTTTAATTATGGAATGGAATCCATGGACATGACTATGAGTAATAGTGGCAGCACGAACACGACTTCAACAGAAAGCACTAGTTGGGGTGACATGAGCTCCTTGGTTTACTCTCCTTTGGTTTCTGACTATGAAGGTTGCCGACAAGGAATTCCTCAAGATCATGTTGCTGCTTTCGAAGAGTGTAAGTACTTTGGAATGCAGATGCAATAACGGCTCTGAATACGAGGTGGTGTACATGTCAATTTGTACTGCTAAAAAAAATTTGTACTGGCCAAAACCCTAATGAGTTCACTTTCCCTCATATAATTATTTGTTGGTTTTGTAGTTTCTTGTTTCATTCATACTATGCGAGCTAGCTTCTTCCATATGTTGATACATATTGAGCACAACTCTTATGTTTTGGATTTCTTTGCTGTTATATTTATAGTCTTATTTATATGGATGCTACAGAAGAAAGAATCTTAATCCGTAATAGTGCGAGACCCTTGAATTCCTAAATGTGTCAGTTTTCTACTGCACCTGGATGATCAAGTGCAGGATATACAATAGTTTGGATACGTTACATATGTTTATACCACTCGATATAGTTTAATTATGACATTTATGATCATATTTGTACTTGAAAATCTCAGTTTCTCACGGAAATACATGATTGAGTTGTAACTTTCGCAAAGTTCTATTGAAAGCTGTGGGAAGTTTGAAAGGTGCATAACATTTTGGCTGTGAGTTTCTTAGCTTTAGCACCCGAGGCATCAATATCTGGCTGCATTCTTTTATAGTTTTCTTTATGTCCGGTATTTAGTTGGCGTACATCTCATGTGAGTCCAACTAGAAACTATAGAGCATTAAGTCTCGTTGTCCATCAACTTGGATGCCTCGTATAGAATCGAGCTGACAATAACACAACATATACTTGCTTGAAACTAAAATTAGGCACACGTATGAAATATCCCTTTTCTTGCTGTTTATACATTGAAACTGAGAAAAGGGTTCTTGTTGGAAGCAAGTCCCACATCGGTGGGAACAAGCCAAGGGAGGAAGATTGGAGGTTATAAATAAAGACCCCCTTCCTTCATATTCTTCACACCAAAATCTTCTTCTCTTCTCTTATAATATTATTTGTTATAATATTATTCTTGAGTATAATTTTGTGAGGAGTATTCTCTAGTTCAAGAGAGAGATAAAATTGTTCTCTCCTTGTGATAAAAGGGAGGTTGTAGTGTTGGAGTTCCCATAGTGAAATTTTTCTACTCTTGTCCGTGGGTTTTTTACCTCAGGGTTTTCCCACGTAAAATATTTGTGTCCATTTATCGCTTTCAATTTCCTTTATCTGTTGTTATTGTTCTGTCCGATGGAATCCCCGTTTATTAACAGTTCTTTCATAACATATATATTTTTGAAAATTATTCTCGCACTGGAAATGTGTCATTCTCGATCCTGCTTTTTTTTATCACTTGCAATTTTATATACATATAAGCAATTGTTTTTTAAAATAAAATTAAAAAAAAAAAAAACGAATTACGTACCGAACAGTGAAACAAACCTAATGTATCGAACAGTGAAACAAACCTAATGTGCTGTTAGCCTCACAAATTTAAGTTAGGTGATTGCTCATGAACTTAATTACTGTATTTTGCCTTACAATATAATATAGTCCAAACTCAAGTTAAAAAAATTTCTCATCCTGAGTTTTATAGTTTAATGAACTAGATCTATAAGTAGAATATCGTTGCATTTCTTAATAATTAATACAAATAAATGTATTTTTAGTTTTTAATATAATTTAACATTTTTTTTATAATTTTTACTTTATTAATTAAGAAAACTTAATTAAAATTATGAAATTTATGTTTTATTATTTGAAAATTATAATAGTTTATTATTATAGGTTTTTTCAATGTTGAAGACTCCATGAAGACCTATGAGAAATTGGGAAATAGAGATAGGATAAAAAAATTTCCCAAAACTGAAATGGGGATAGAGATAGGAGAACATTGAAGTCGTGAGGATAGAGACAGGAGAACATTGAAGTGCTAGGGATAGAGATTACGGAAGTATTCCCTTGCCCTCACTTCACATGGGATCGTTACAAATTTTTTATAAGATTTTTATTTGACTCGTTTAAAGTAATATAAGACATTAATTGTTAATGGTAAGATTAATAAAGAATATTTTGTATATTTCATGAGATTCTTATAACTGCTCATGTACTATATTAAATATGACTTTTTTCACCATATATTTAGATTTATTTATTTCTTGGAAGTGAGGATTTGAGCTAGCGAACCAAATCTAAGCAACCATTATTAGATAATGACAGTGATTTTGGATCATTGCTTGAACCACTAATATTTTATTTAGCGGCTTTAGCTGAATTCGTGTTCGTTTATAGTAAATAACATATTTAATGTGAGTTTTCCCAAAAAATAGAAACATATTTAATGTGAGATAATATAAATATCAATATATTACTACTATAAAAGAGTGACAACGACACATTTTTTAACACATCATATTGTTTATTGAAATTTATATTATTTTTAATAAATTTTAGCCAATAATAAAAACATGTTAAAAAAACGTATTGATAATATTTCTCATATAATAATACATAATTTTATATACATTATTATTATTATAGTAATTCACTACATTGATTATTAGTATCATAAAAAACTGCCTCCATATAGCATCTTCAATATCACAAACTTTTTTACATACTATTAATTATTTTTTGTCTTAATCTTTTTTTCAATCCTATTAAAAAGTAAGTAGTATTAACCTATTTTTTTATAATAAAAAAAAAGTAAAGGTGATTTTCATTATTTTTTCTCAACTTGAAAAAAAAATTGCTTAAATTCATCCATATATGTCATAAATCTTCAATATTTATCAGACCGAGCGCATTCTGCTTCTGCAATCTTTACTAATAGGTCAAAGCATTCAGCAAAAAAAAAAAAAGAAGAAGGTCAAAGCAGGCCAACGCAATATTTGTATGATTGTTTTACAGCTCGCAAGGAGTTGTTGCAACTTGCTACTTGAATCAAATTACCAATACTTAATGTTGACTTTCCTCCTCAATTCGTTCGGGATGAAAAGCTTGTTGAGTTTTTTTAATTTATTGTTTAAGTATTGTTTTTACTTTTCTCACATAATCTTAGAAGTGATTTGATATTGATAGTTGATTTGTCATGATTAGAAACTTCAACTGTATCTGATCCAACTTCCAAATCACTGTTAACAGAATTTTTCTTTCAAAACATTAAATGTTCATACTTAGACATAAGATATTACTAATTACTATCATCAAATTATTGATTAAGAAATTAAAATTTAAAAATAATTCAATTTATCAATCTATGGGCCGACATTCATGTAAACTTGTTTTTTTATAATTTATTTCTTCTCCAAAACTTACTAATTTGCTTTTGAATTATTTATGTTTTGAGTTT
>PYAF01006024.1:370762-385594 GCA_007407185.1 Glycine tomentella | reverse complement strand
ATATGGCGTTCAAATTAATTTATATACAAGTTAATTTATAGAGAAGTGTTTTTATTTTTTAGAAAAACTATACAAAATTTTTTCTACAAATTAATTTATATATAAGTTAATTTTAACTTTTTTTTTCTTCTCCTAGAAGTCTAATAAGTTTATCTAAACATACTTATTGGTGAATTTTTACTTAACTCTTAAACAATAAAATTACATGTATCCATCAATTCAAAATCTGACACACATTTTAAACTAATTGAAACTTAAATTGTTTAAATTTATATGATACACTACAACAAAATCAAAAAAAAATAATTATGACTAATGGTCATCACTAATGTTAAAAAGCCAATGCTAATAGTTGGACATGTGAGGAAATTAACAAAGTCAACACTAATGTGCTAGTTTCTGCATTCACATGCAAGGAAATTAAATGATCTATAACAATTGTTTAATTTTCTTCGTATATAATGTATTTTTAGATCAAAACTAATTATGTACAATGAGAAAAATTAGTCTTTAATTCATAAATTAAGAGACACTCATGATTCATTAACGGGACAAAAAAAAACTAAAATAAATAGCTACCTTTACCGGCAATATGTCTCCCTCTTTACCTGTCCTAGTTATCGTTGCTTTATTTTAGACTATACAGTTATCACTATTTAAGAAAGTGTAATTTAGAGTGTCAGGATTAGAGTTTTATTTTAATTAAGTTATAAAAAATACATTCGGAGAAGTTTACTATTTGCTACTGTACCCTCCACGATCGGTTGACGACCTTCGTGCATCTTCAGTCTAGGAGAATTTTGGTCACACAGATTCTGACGATATATCCAAACCTCTTCGTGCTTGAGCAGACACTTGTAAATTTGTATCTTTATTGATCGTTTGCCGACCGTGAATGATCCCAATGTCGTTCATGGTCGTGACCTATAATTTATCATGTATGCATGTCTCGAACGTGGTTATAATTGTTACCGTTATGTTATGGAACACCCTTAGTGTCTAATCAATAGACAATAAAGAAGGGAAATAGTTTTAGTCTCAGTTGAATAAGAACCCTAGGGTTAATTTATCATGTATGCAAGCAGAGCTCTAGAGACAGATTAGTTTTAGTCTCACTTGAATGTTTTTGGACTAATTCTTATAAACTTTAGATGAGGTTTAATTATAGAAACAATTATAAATACTTATCAGGAAAGGAAATACATTAGTTTACATTTCGATCAATGAATTTTTTCTCATATATAAAAGAAGGCTTAAATGTAATTTTAATCCTCTTATTTTTTAAAATTCACAATTTTGATTTTCCTATTTCAAAATACAAACATTTGATCCTCATCTTTTAAAAAAATTGTAATTTTGGTCCCTATATTTTAGAATTTATAATTTTAGTTTAATCTTTAATTTTGCTTAGATTTTATTTTTATTTTTTATTTTGTAATTAATTAAATCATTTCTTGATGGTACTTTAAATGAATTGAATTATAAGAAAAGAAATAAAACATAGACAAAATTGAGAATTTGACCAAAATTATAAATTTTCTAAAATAGATGAAGGACTAAAATCGTGATTTTTTTTAAAAAAATATTTGAATATTTTTAAAATATGTGAATTAAATGTCTTATTTTAAATTAAAAGGATCAAAATGGCATAATGAACAAAATAAGAGGACCATAATTATATTTAAGTCTAAAAAATGAAATTTTTTAAAATGTAATGACACAATATTGCTATATATATCAAATAATTATAACTTCATGTATAAATATAGTTATTTATTTATTGTGTATACACAAAATTAGGAAAGGAATTTTTCTAAAAAACTGAAAGTTAAACCTCTATGATTATTAATTAAGTCCAACTAAAAATATATTACTCATGTTTGGAAATGTAGGAGGTCACTCAAAACAGAAAATTCGTACATATATGATTAGTTATCCTTTGGCCACCATTCATATAGACTATATCACGATTCTTAGTTGTACAGGAATATAAATATTTTGAATAAACTTCTTTAGATTTATTAGTAAAAATAAATTCTTCATTAACTAATTTTTAAAAAATTACCAATTTTGATAATATTTATAAATAAGTTAATGAAAAACTCATTTTAACTTATGAAAAATTTTGTTTTATTTTTTTCTTTCTATTTTCTTCTTCTAAAAATAATTTTAAAGAAACTTACATTCAAACAGAACTTATATATTTTTGTGGTGTGTTTAAGTGCTTAAACAAATTCATATTTTGAACATTCCTAACCAAAAGCAAGAAGACAAATGAATAAAGAAATGAGATGGCTATCATGTATATTTAATTTCTGTTAAAGAATAAAAATGAAATATTGAATGACTCGAACAACGGCCAAAATTAATTTGTTCTATGCGTCCTATCCACACGCAAGCTAGGTATAACATGATTATATAATATGTCAAAATATAAACATGACTATATAATTAAATTTGACAAATAAGGAATACGTACGGGCTGAAATGGCGGGATTGAAAACAATCGATAAAACAAATATTTTAGATTTGATTTCTGTAAATTTTCATTAAAAAAAGCAGCAAAAGATTACCGTAAAGTTTACGATATGTATTGACGGAATAATCACATGATTAACAACATCTGGCCGACGGTAGTCACAAGTTTGTACCTATAATTCATTGGGTAGGCAGTGCCATCAATAAGAGAAGGAAAAAAAAGTAATGTGGACTGAACAATAATGGTTGACACACCAAGCATCATCCACCAACTTACTCAATACAATCGCTTTTGTTAATATTTAATAGTAATCTTCATAAAGTGGCTTGGAACTCAGAGCATAATCCCTTGACGAGAGCAACCAATTCGGAAACAGATTCAGAGCATACCAACAAAGGTTTTGAGTTTTCTTTCTTTCTTCGTATCATTTGAAATTAAGATATGTTTTTAAATTTAGATGGCACATTCTGTCAATGCCATGACAATAATAAAGGATTGATTAAATATTTAAATAACATAGGAGCCTTGATTGAAGCCTTAAGTCTGCCCAGGCCACGACAAATGCCCCCTGACGACCTTCTTGCGAGCATTTATACTTTTCATGCAACAGGCAGTAGCATTACTGGATTACTTTACAAAAATAGGTATGCCTCTCACGCTTTGTTTATTCATGATGTTGACACTCACTACCATGCACTATATAAACATAATATATACTTGTTTGTTCTAATATTCATTTAATCGTTAAAGTTAGCAATTTTGTATTTATTATGTTAAAAAAAAGTACAAATATTTTGCCCTGATTTGTCTGTCTGACTATACTATTTGTTTCTGCCCAGAATAAAACTAATATTTTCTTTTTGTCCATTTTGACGGTGGCAGGCCGAAGAATTATAAGAGATGGTGATGGTAACTAGAAAATATTTCCTTTTGTTATTAATCTGATAACTAATACTATATAAAAAAAGTATCAAGTTATTTCAAAAGTAACTTTAAAAATATAACTTCATATATCTTTATATCTTTGTTTTCTTTTGATCCAATAGTTTCAACGAATAATTCATTTTTAACCGCTAAAATAACATATATAACTTTCTTTTCTTTGAATCCAAGACTTTCTTTCCAGCCGATCGAGAGTGGATGAGCAGCGGGAGTGAATATTTACAAGGGTATATCCAAACACTTAAGTCAGTAAGAGATCCAATAGGGTAAGTAACAATAGGTATATGAAAGTGTCTGTTTACTGTGTCTCTTTTCTTCTATAAATTATAGATGGATGTAGGAGACTCAACCATGTGAACTATGTTGAATTCCCTAGATGTGCACCAACCGTCTGAAATTAATCATAAGATCACATCCAATGGAAGCCGTTAAGAAAATTCCAAAACGCATGTTCTCTTGCAAGCTAGGTTGAGATATAGGTGGTTATAAACCCATCTAAATTTGGGCTTGGCCTCGGATCGGATCTACCTCTCCTGCTTGGTGTTTAGGCTTGAACGACGGGCTATCTTGGTCAAGAATGGATACCTACCCTATTCTATACTACAAATAGTGTGATGAACTAATATTTATAAAGGTATTATTCCGGAATAGGTTTTTCCTAAGGTTAGAAATCTCTTGCTCGCTCTAGAGCATATAAAAGTGTATTTTACCTTTTATCTTAGGTGAGGTATGATTTATAGAACTTTTTAATTTTGATAAAATAAGATTATATATATTTTATCTTTCATAAATTATAGAAATAAAATATAATTAAGGAAATATATGTGTATATCTTATCTTCATAGATCAAGAGATAAAATATAATTATGTTAAAATACAATTAACATATATTTAATATATGATAAAATATGGTGATAAAGATATGTTTGATAAGATATTTCAATTAATCAGTTTTTAACTTTTTGTATTTGTTGAAAAGTTTGTTTAACTATTTGATAAACAAATTTTTTAAATAGCTTCTTTGTAATTTTTTTAGACACTACTTTAAATAGTATTTTTTAAAACCCTAGCTTCTAATATTTCATATTTTCTTTCATTTTTATCTTCTATACATTTATTCAATTTCCTTAATACCTTCTTTATATTTTTCAATTACTTCAATAGCTAGTTTTACCGAATACTTATAATTTGATAAGCTAGTTTTTTCAATTTTCAGCTACCTTTTAAATTTTCAACTAGCTTTTCAACTTTAAGTTAGTTTTGCTGAACATAGTCTTAGTAGCTTCTAGCGTTTTTTGAGACGATACTTAAAGTAATATTTTTTAAATATTAACTTCTAATTTTTTATATTTTCTTTCATTTTTATCCTCAACATATTTATCCAATTTTCTAATCACTCTTTTTAAATAAATTGTGATTTTATTATTTTTCTATTATTTTACATTTTTCAATTATTTTAATAATAAGTTTTACTAAATATTTTAAATTTAATAAACTAGTTTTTCAAGTTTCAACTTTCAATTATCAATTAGTTTTTCAGTTTATAACTAGTTTTTTAACTAATTTTGTTAAATATAGACAAAGTGATCTGTCCATAATGATTAGCTCATTGGAAATGGACCCATTGAGCTCGGTCCCTAACAGGTATAAACAACTTTTTTTTAATAAAAAAAATGAATTACAGATGAAAGTGTTCGGAATAAATAGTCAAATTTGTTTTTCAAAAAATATAAAACAGTGATAACTTAATTCTTAAAAGATGAAAAATATAAATTTAGTTTCTAAATATGTAAAAAAAAATAATCTTACGGTTAAATTTATGAGATTATTTTATCATTAAATTGTAATATTTAAAAAAATTAATTTAATAATAAATTATATATTTTAATTTTTTACATATTTTAAAATTAAATTTTAATTTTTCATCTTTTAAAAATCAATTTATTATTATCTTACAATGGACAATTAAACTAAAGTATTTATGAGCATAAATAACATGTTCCGTAGGAATGAGTTTGTCCAACGGACTGAATCCAATATCATTTGTCAGGAAAAAGGTAGCACCTTCATAGGAATGAGTTCGAGAATTTCCAAAAGAAAGTTTCCTCATGCCCCCCAACATTTGATGATACAGAGCGAGAGATTGATAAATAAAAAACATAATACTAGAATTTAGTGCGACCGAATTAAGTAGATGGGAAAATTCAATATATATAGAGTTTTCCTAATCAAAATAATGTTTTCTCCAAAAGAAATTTCATTTCCACACCTTACTCTTCCATTCTCTTCGCTCAACAATATCAGGAAAGGCATTTTTTTTTGCTATAGACTCAGGAAGGGCCTGTTTACTTTGTATTTTTTTTCCTTCTAATTTCTTATTTTATTATAAAAATGTGACATTATTCTCATTTATTTTCGTTTTACAGTTTCCTATACATACCTTTTAAAAATAGAAAAAAAAATCAGTAAGAAAAAACCTTTTAGAAAAAGAAATAAAATGAAAATAAGATAACATTGTAATGTTCTAAAAAAAATGTCCAAATCCACATATCGCTCCAAAATGAAATATTACTTCCATCATATCATATTTTAGACAACCAAGTGGGACTTCATTGCTTTTATTCAATGCCACCTTAGTCTTTCCACCAAATAAAAGAGTATTTCGCTTAGCTCCCAAAACATTCGCTAGTCCAAACATCTAGGCAACTAAAGGTGTTCATCAACCGATCCAAATCAATACAAACTGCGGTGACCAAACTAAAAAATCGAAATAATCGAAAATCGAAAAATGGAAAATTGAAAAAAAATCAAAAAATTTCACCGGATTGGATCGGTTTTCGGATTGGCTGGTGAAAACCGATCCAATCCAAACCAATCAAATTATAAATCATACCTTACCCTTTATCTATTTGGGTCTATTCCCCATCATAGTCCAAAAACCAAAAATCCAATACATTGCTCCTTATTTTGTCCAATGAACGTGTTTATCTAATGAAAATTAGAAAATAATGTTTGTTTTTATCCAATGAATGCGTTCGTTTATGTTAGATACTCCTTATTTTGATAAAAATAAGTTTCATAAGTTTTATTTTTAGACTTTTTAAAAAACCGAAAATCGATCCAATCCAAACTGAAAAAATTGGATTGGATTGGATCGAATTTGAAAAAAATTTCAAACCGAATGGATGATCAAATGACCAAACCAAATGAATTGAATCGGATGATTTTCTTGCTTCAAAACCAATCCAATCCAGACCACAAACACCCCTATATGCAACCTTATTTTGGCAACAAAACTTTAATCCATCAAGCTTTATTTACTGTGAGAATTTTCCATTTACACTTTCCAATATATAACTTCAAAGTTTTCAATCCCAAAACCACCTAATGATTTGCAACTTCGTACCTGGAATTAATTCTTACTTGTAGTTTACTAGTTCTTCAATGCAAGTTATTTGTTAAATTTGAACTCAGTAACTTAGTTCCTCTTGCGTTTTATTTTAATTTTTTTTCCTTTAAAATTTATTTATCAATTTCTAGTCCTCTATTAATTTTTTGTCAGCATTTTTTGTCCCTAAAAAATATTTGACCATTTTAGTCCCTTATTTATTTTTATTGCTCAAAATTAGTCCAAAATATATAAAATGAAGGATTAAAAATGGAAAAAACAATGACTAATCTTGAGAAATAAAAATAAATAAGGAACTAAAAATAGACAAAAAAAATTGAAGGACTAAAATATTAATGAAAAATTAATAAAGGAATAAAAATTGTCTAAAAACTTTTAAAAAACTAAAAACTAAAATATAAAAAAGTTGAGGGACTAAAACTTAATTAATCCTTTCTAAAATGATGATCATTGGAAATTAGTTTTGTTAATTCAAAGGTTAAATTGTCAATGCTTATGTACGAACTGTTAAAAAGTTGACACATGTCACCATTTTAGCCAACTTTTCATTTGTACTTGCTCTCTCTTTGTTCTGATTTTTTTTTTATTGAATAAGATAATTTTGTTCACTGAATGACTGTGCAAAGCATGGGTATAGTATTTTAGTAATTAAGTTTAGAGACTAAATTAAAATAGAAAAATAATTACCTGAACTGTGTTTCTATTTAATCCTTTCAAATTATTGAGCCGAGCCTGAATGAATTACTTTTAAGTTTGGCTAAAACTTCTTATACCTCTAATTAGTATTATTTATTGCATCTCATTACAGAAAGTCTAATGCAATTTCAAATAATTGGAGGTTAAGGAAGCAGCAGCTTCAAGTTTTCAGTTACAGGCCCTTTACTGGACATTTTCCCCCACCCTTGCATAATTGGGCTTATAACAAAATTCTATACTAAAATCCTGCCAAGATTTAGGAAGGTTAACTTAGCCCATTTAATGGGCCATACGTCCAATATAAAAGGCATAACCTAATGGATTACACGTCTCAACGGCGTTTAGTGAATTCGGGTCGAGCTTTATTTTTGTCTGTTTAGGGGGAATAGACACTTGATACCTCATAAATTTTGATTTTTGAAAAGTTATGTAAAAGGTATTAAGAAAATTTAATTCACTAACTTTAAAAAACTATAAAATTAAAATTAAAATATTGCAAGCAACTGATTCCGTACGAAGTAAACCAAAATGAAAACTATGGAATTTTGGTGCACTCCTAAAAAAAAGTTATGGACCGTGCAAGTATGGAATTTTCTGCCAAATTTGTTTGAGTTTTACAATAACGGCTTTTTTTTTTACCATTTTGGTGTAATTTTTTAAAAAATTATCAGAATGAAAACTTTTCAAATTAACTACGAGAATGGATAAGTTGTCATTGGGTTGACGATTTTAAATATACAGAAATCATGCTTACAAACATGATTTTGGTTTGGATGTTTTTGCATGTAAAGAAATCGTGCACTAATTCACGATTTTATGATTTTCATTTTTTTTACATAATTTAATTAAAATTGTGTTTGCTATGGTGAGTTTTTTTTTCTTAATATTAAACCAAAATCATGAATGTAATGACGATTTTTGTTTTTTTTTTCATTTTCGTGAATTTATAATTTATAATGAGTTTTATTTTAAATTTTTGTGTAAAACTAGGGCATTTAAATAAAAATAAAAATAAAAATTGCTTTAAATTATGATTATAATAATAAATTTGAGTAATTCAAAAACACTTGAAGTTGCTCAAATATTTGAACCCAAGAAGTGTGTGTAATTCAAAAACACTTGAAATTGCTCATAATATTTGCTCATAATATTTGAACCCAAGAAGTGTGTGTGTGTGTCTTTTGGTATGACGTTGTGGTCTTTTGTTTGGTTGTTGTTTAGTAGGTTTTGTTGTTTGGGGTTGATTTTTGTGAATATGATGTTTGGTAATGCAAAAATATAAAATTCAACCATAATAAAGGATAACAAAGCATAGCATAATGCAAGATACAAGAAAACAAATGCTTAGAGGTGAAAATTGGTGTTTGGAGCAGATTTTTGTGAATATGTTGATGCTTAACCTTCCAAAACTACTCTTAATGCAATGTTAAAAAAATTTTATCATTTAAAGTTATTTCAACTATTACTTTCATCAACTAAACTACTCTAACCATGATTTCTCATGTAAAAGAGCCTAAATAACCTAATTTCACTCATAATCCCTTAAGAATTAAACTAATAATTTGCTTTAAGAATAAAGATGTATAAGCAAGTAAAGCTGGCTTAAGTGAGCCTGCATTAAGTCTCCAAATGCGCACTTAGTGCGCATGTACGATATAGTTGTCTTCCAGCTTGGCTTCTTGTATTTAGCGTTCACTGGCGCGCTACTCCAATTTTTCAACATCTTTCTTACCTCTTGCTCGTACGTCAAACTCTACAAACAAATATAACCAAAATAATGTGAATTCACTAATTTAGCATTCTTTGGATAAAAACTCATAAAAACTAAATTTCTATCTTTTTAGATCAAAAGATGCATTAAAAGAAAATAAATTAGATAATTACTATATAATTTAAATATTCAAATTAAGTATGTGTAGCAATCATCACTTTGCAAGCACAATTTTTGTATATTTAAAATCACCAACCCAATCACAACTTAATTTGAATACATTTTCATAATTAATTTAAAAATTACCCATTCAATGGTAAAAAAGCCTACAATAACTCTCATATATTTGGTATGATCATCCAATATATATTTTGTTATTATATTTTCTTGTTTCAGGAGGTATTAATTGGAGTGAGAAATAAGTGATAAGTTACAACAGCGCCTATAAAACAGCCTTGTTCTCTCTCTGTCATAAAAAGTTGAGGCCTTCAAAATATAATCTAGCTGATGAATTAGAATTGAAATTTCTGGAAAACATTGACCTTTTTTTTAAAAAATACGGCATACCATTTTGAAATAGTGCACATGTGCAATCTTCCTCAACTTTTCCCATATACAAACAGAAAAAGGAAATTAATGGAGAAAATTTTGGAATTCAGAGTTCACACAAAGAGATATTGCTTTTGCTGTATTCCATTTCCCTTGTGTAAAGACAAATCGAAAATGTTTGTTCAACATTAAAATTTGGAGAACAAAAAGTTGTTTTCTTTGACTGTGAAGTAAGTATATTTTGCAAATGCAGGCATACAAAAAAAAAAAAGATAAAATAAATCCCAAAACTGAACATATATAATCATATATAATTTCAATTTTTGATGTTCAAATTAAACTTCAAAAAATGATAAGCAAAAATTTATCCTCTTTGTTTGCCAGATATATTTTTGAAGTGTATATATAAAAAAATAGAAAAGTTATAAATAATTATATATAATGTCAATTTATTATCTCCAAATAGTGGAACTATAAACAATATCCTATTTGATTGTGAGATATGTTTTTAAACTACATGAATACAAAAAAGACAAGAAAAAACCATAAGAAGGAAATATAAATAGTTATGTATGATATTATATATAGTACTGATTTAGAGTAATTATATTCATGCATGTACCAAAGAATGCTTGAATTAATTTACATAAGTTAATTAATTAATTAATTATTCCAAATTCAAATCTTGAATATATAGTTAGGTTAAATACTTTAATATATTTGTGATGGTATCTTGTGAAAAATACATTTTGTCTCTTATATATAAAAAAATCTTAATATTTATTTTCATTTCTATCTCATTTTACTTTTTATTTTCCATGACCTTACTTATTATTATTTTTTTCTCTCTCTCTTCCGGATATTCACCTTTATCCATCGATTTATGATGTTCTAATAATAGAACTGGTGGACAAATGGTTACCACCGTACAGTCGGTATAACCCACACCAACTCATTTAAAATGACATTAACTCCGACAATGATCTTGCATGGAACAAATATGTTTTGACTACTACATTAGCTTTTGGTTTGTAGCACCGCCATAGATTATTACAATCAAATATATATATCTACCCCTTTTGGAGTCATAAGGAAAATTTGTTCTATAAAAGGCAAAACAGTTTCAAAAGATTGTCCCAAGTCGTAGTATACGCACAAGACACACCCCATGGCATGCAGTGGAATCCTTCAAACTCTCTTTCTCTATTGTCTCTGAAGTTTCTTGGAAATTCACTAACATATCAGTCCCAACCGTATCCAAATTAATTGAGCAAACTAATTAATTAACACCCTGAAAGGAAACATCTCACTCTTGGCCACTGACCCACGTTTTTCCTTTTTAATTGCATTCGGGAAAGACAATGCACTACAATAGTCCAAATGCTGAATTATAAAGTCCTATGTTTTGACTATATACCTCACTTGCAATGTACGAATATGAATTAGAAACAACATGATATGTAATATAATAGTAGTGGTGATGCAAGTCCAGAGTTCCAAATAGTTCGAAGACTAAAATTCTTTCTGTAACTAGCAAGAGGATCCATAGTCCTCCTCCTCCTCGGCTTTCAACATAAACGAATTCAATGTCGTTGAGACCAATACTAACTCTTCGTTGAATTGGTGAAGGGGACAAAATCTGCACGATGATGTGTGACCTATCTAGAAAGTGATTATGATCATGAATAACTGCATGCATGCGCATGAGGGAAAAAGTTAAATCAAATAGTGTACTTTCTTTTTTCCTGAGTTGGATGAGTACACACAGAAAGGCAACTGATGAATCAGATTTTGACTATCCAAATCATGCATTATCATTAATTTTAAATAAGGTTAATTAAGTTTTTAATCTTTAAATTTTTTTAAAATTCAATTTTAATTCTTAAACTTTTTTTTAATTAGTCAAGGTTTGTCAACTTTTTTTATTAAGATTTTTTAGTTCCTAAATTTTTGTTTAACAGTTAAGATCTTTTTTTTTAAATTCAAGTTTTTAGGTGCTAATTTTTTTTAAAAAAAATTAATCCTTGAAATCTCACTAAATAAATAAAAATAATAGATTTAAACTTTTATTCAAGTACTAAAAACTGAAATTTTTAAAAATTTAAGCATTTTGGTTAATCAAACAAAAGTTTATAGACCAAAAATCTTAATAAAAAAAAGTTGGTGGATATTGACCCGTCAAACAAAAATTTAAAAGACTAAAAATCAATTTTTTTAAAAATTTAAATACTAAAAACTTAGTTGATTCTTTTAAGTATTAAAAAAAAAGCTTCGGTAATGATTTTATTATTATTATTACTATTTAATTAGTATAGACATCGTGACTATATTTTTTTAATGTAAAATCTGTATTTCATTCTCATCGCTTTTTTGAAATTCGATTAATAATCCCCTAAAAAATATTAGACATTTTTTATTTTTCAAAATTTAAAATGTGTTTTTTTTTATTCAAACATCCAACTCCATTAATTTATTGTTATTGTACTGTTATACACACGAACCACTTTAACGTGACATTCACGTTACCTAAATGACTGTAACGTGTTAAATATTTATTTATCCTTAAATTTTAAATTTAATTTTTGTCACCATAAAATACAAAAGTTTAATTTTATTCCTTAATTCATTTGTCATCTAGTTTTAATAATTTTTTAAATCTCTAATAGTTTCTTCGGTTGGTACAATAAATAATTGGGTTTAAGAGGGGGTGAAGTGAACCAAACCATAGCAAAAGAGAGTCAAAGCTTAAAAACTAAAACCACATTTGATAAAAAATTAAAATATCATAAACATGTTTAATGCTGAATTTTTTTTATCAATAACTATAATATTGTTTAGTTTCCCTCTAAATAAATTACCCACTTTAAAACAATTTATTTTGAAGTGACAGCAGACTGAAATACACCCGACACCCGATACAAGGTAATTAATTTGATTATCAAGGTAATGGATAGGGAGCCTCGCAATCGCATCACATTAACAGATAAAAGAGACAAACTTCCATATATTTTCATGGTAGTTAAAATAAAGACAATGCTGTAATTGATCAATCATTCATGGACATCGTAATGGTCTATCTAGCAGACCTATGGGACCCAAAATTAGGGCCCTAAAATTTCTTGTATGGGTTATGAGTGAAAGGGCATAATTATGCGAAGCAAAGAGCCATATTCAATTGACCCTTCTTGTCCCCATCAACAAAGGAAGGGCTTGACTTCTAAGTTCTTAGTCGCTAGCTAGCTAGCTCCTTCCATGAGAAACTATTCAAATTGCCAATTACCAAGTAGTTAAGGACCTCCTCCTGCAAACTATTCAAATTGCGCAGGTATTTTATGTTCCCTAGCATGTGCTATAACATGTTAAACCCACATGTTAACCATACCATTACAACGTAATCGAAATTGTCACATCATAGCCAGCAGGAAAAATTTAATTGAAAAAAAAAGGAGGGATAAAATCTTAACTATGGTTTTGTTGCTCAATTATTTGATTCATAGAAGCATAATTTTATTAAGGGTGAACGATAATTTTGGACATTCAATATTATTGACTTACATGCATGATTTTCCAAACTTGGTGAAATCGGTTCGTGTTTGCACAGCGATGAAGCTATATTGTATGGTAAAGGAGTTCAATAATATATATATATATATATATATATATATATATATATATATGTAAAGTCCATATAATAAATATAACACCTTAAAATCTTTTTTTAAATATTGCTTTAAAATCATATAAATAATAAAAATTATGAAATACACGTCATTAAATCTAGTTTCTATTTTTAAGTTGAAAAAATATCTTAGTATATTTTTTTCCTTAAAAAAGAACAAGACATATAAATATATATGTTTTGTTTGATTAAAACATGTATTATAATTAAAATGTTTATGAATAAAGAGTATTGTAAAAAAGTGTTTTCTATATTAAAAAAATTTCAAAAGTTGTTGTAATTTTTCTTTTACTTTTACATAATTAAGGATGACAAAATGAATTTGATATGATGGGTCAATCTATTTAGCCCACTAAAAAAAGTGGAGTGAGTTAAAATTGTCAGTCCACTTTGTAAAGTGGGTTAGTCCGACCCACTCCATTTTTTTGGGAGTTAGGACTGGTTCAATCAATTTTTGGTGAACTAATCTACTTTGTCATTTTTAGCTTAGATAGAAATGGCAAAATGGACATGGACATAGCCCAGTGGACCAACTCATTTAACCTACCAAAAAAAGTAAGACAGACTAGCAATATTATTAGCCCAATCTGTAAAGTGAACCAACCTAATCCATCTCATTTTTTTGTAGGTTAGGATCAGTTTGACCTATTTTTGGTGAACTGACTCCTTTATCATCCATATACATAATATTAAAAAAATATAATTTTAAAAAATTAACTTGCAGAAAATTAAATACTGACAAACTAAAAGAAATAAGTAAAGATAACACAACGAAAATTTAACTATGTGGTGACAGTAATTAAAGAGTTGGTGGTGGGTGTGGTCGAGGATGTACGTTGCTTATTTGTGTGGGTGTGAGGGTGAAAGACATGAAGACAATGTGGCATTGTTGGGAGTAATAGGATCTTAAAAAAAAGTTTCTAAATTGAAAGAAAAAAGTAAAAAGAGATTTCTAATATATTAGTGTGGATAAAATGAAAGAAAAAAAGTTGCTTTGGTAATATTAGCTAGTTGAAGTAGTTTATAAAAATAAATGGGTGTCAAATAAGTTTTTTTTTTAATTGTGTACTAAATAAGCTTATTTTAGTCAAATGGAAAGTTACCAAAAGATTGATCATATAAGCTAATATGTGTAACCTTGCCTCATTATAAAATGTTAATAAAAAAACTTATAATTCTCAAATTAATTATAATCAAGTCAACATAAAATAGAAGACTAATCAAGTTATTTGATTGCAATGCAACAATTTATATCTTCCAAAATAACAATAACGAAATGTAAAAGATTTTTTTTCTAACCAATAGATAGTTGGATTCTTTTAACATGTTATTAGAAGTTTGAATTTCTAATTATACATATAAAAAAA
>PYAF01006024.1:290615-370662 GCA_007407185.1 Glycine tomentella | reverse complement strand
GCTTATAGAAATATCTTGTTTTTATAGTAACAACAAAAACAAAATAGAAACAAACTACTAAAAAAATCACACTCAAATATTTTGGCAAAAAAAGAAAGAATGTAATTATTTCCGAAATGAAGACTATAAAAATTAAAAAAATATTTATAAAAATTAAAAAGAATATCATTGTCATTACAATAAAACTATAAAATAGAAATGAAATGTTTTGTCAAAAATAAATAAGGGATAAATTGCATTTAAATGCCATTATTTCTATAATTTGAACTCAAATAAAAATATTTACTTTAATACCAAAATGCCATACATATTAAAATTTTAAAATAAAAAAATAACCAAGCCAAGCCCTCTCCCCCCATGATTAACATAAATTTGTCATTGTAAATTGAATTCAATTTGAGTTAAATTAAAATTAAAAATTCACAAGACTTCTTTATGTTAACATAAAGAAGTATTGTGAATTTTAAAAATTATGTAAAAGTATTATGACTTATAAGATTCTTTAACAAGACTCTTATAATAGTTTTAATTTTGTTGGATTTATTTTATAAAAATTTAAAGGATTTAAAATGAATTTATAAATTTATAAGATTTGAAAAGATCCTCTAGATTTTTTAAAAATATTCAAAATTACAATAGTAAGTGAAGAAAGTAATAAAAAATGATGAGGTTTGAATAATAAAAAATCAATATATTTTTTTAATCTTTAAATCATTATGTTGATTATAGTTTTATGTCCTCCTATACTAACCTTTATCGCGATAACATCTTCTCATTCTCACTTTTGGATTTGATTAGTTTTAAAATTATAGGTTGATTTTCTAAAATTTTGTAATTACTACAATTATTTTATTATAAATCTAACGACATATTTAAATGTGGTGCAATAATGAACATATACTAGAAGAGAGTAGTGAGGATAAAAATTGGTATGAGAGTTACTGAGTTATGTGGGTAACGAAATTAAGGGTCACAGTCACAAGAACATTGTGTCAAACAGGTGATGAATACAGTCAATATAAGAAAAACATACAAGTCTTAAAATATAAGATAAACATTAATTTAATTTAAAAAAATAAAGGAAAAATGAATAGGTGAGGAGTATATTTGACATTTTTTCCCAAATGAATAAGAGAGAAATATATATAACATACGCATCTTGAAAATTATTAAAGAGAAAAAAGAGTAGTATGATGAAAAAAAAAAAAAAAAGTCTCGTAACCAATAGAAAAATAAAGAAAAAAGTATAGCAAAATATCAATGATATTGGTTAGATTGTTTCATAGATTTTTTATACTAAAAAGTTTGACGAAATCCATTGAAATTATTCTTAAAAAATAATGTATTGAAATTTGTATATTTTTAATATCAAAATACTATTTATAAGTTATAAAAAATCTTAATTTGTATATCACCGAATTTTGTTACTTTCATTAAAAAAATTTAAAAAACTTTATTATAGTTGTGAAACCTGGTTCGGTCATTGAACCGGTCAAGGTAGTGGGTCAGTGGTCCAACTGGTGGACTAGTAATTGGCCCGATTTGATCATATATATATTAAAAATTCAAAATTATATATGTATCTATTATATATAAGTATGTAACTAATATTATTTGAGTAAGAAAAATCTATTCATACTTCAAAATCCAAATAAAAAAAAAACAACCAATTTTTTCTATCAATTTTTTTATTAAAAAAATCGGTCGGGTCGGACCAATCCAACTAGGATCCGATGACCGACCCAGCTGGATTTAACTGGGTCAATTGTGTAATCAGTCCGAAAGCAGAACCTGCCGATTAGTCCACCGTGCCCCGGTTCGAACCAGTTTTAATAGCTCTAGACTTAATTGAATATCACAAAACTTACTTATACCATTTAAAAAATTTAATTAAATACCACATAATTTTTTATAAAAAAAAATCTTTTAAAATTCTAATTCAATACACTCCCTTAAATTAAATAAACTTTTTATCCAATTGAATTAAGATAAATCAAGTTCAACTAGATTAGACTCATTATGGTTACAACTTAATATTCGGGAGAAATGTTATCAATCTGGGTCCGGACCGGGACCTAATGGCCTAATCGGGCTGATTCCGCTTTCGAAACAATTACATATTGACTCCGATTGACCGGGTCAAATCCGACAAGGTTGGTCAATGAATCTCTGTTGAATTGGTTTGACCCGACCGATTTTTAAAAACAATAAATTTTTTTATGAAAAAAATTGGATTTTTTAATTAGATTTTGAAGTGTGAATGAACTTTTCTTAATTAAATAATATTAGTTATATACTTATATATAATAAATACATTATAAATATAAATATATAATTTTAAATTTTTAATATATACCTATATGGATCAATTATTGGTAAACGGTTAAACTATTAACCCACTAATTTCATCTTATCAACGATGAATCCAGAGTTTCACAATTATGATCAGGAGAATTCAATACGGGATAAGAGAATTCTGATAGGGAAGTCACACTTCCAACATATGATTCATTAATTTATTTTTTTTAAAACTAATCTATGGGTTAGGAACTTACGAAAATAATTTTTATATGTCATATAAGTCATAGATTTGTTTAATTTAAATAATAAATCATGTATTAAAAGTGTATCAACTTCACTTTTAAAAATATTCAATACATCATATAAAACTTGAACCCTCCAAATAATTATTTTTTAAATATTATATTACTTCAGTAAATCTCACTATACATGTAAAAAAAAAAAAAACTATAATTAATGATGTTAGTTTGTGTTTGGTAACTTGGTTCTGCTTTTACATGGCACGTTTATTAACTAATTAATTCACGTGAACTGAAATATTAAAAATGACCCAGAAGCTAGACGTGCATCCAAGTTCATCTGACGCGTATCCAGACATGCAGTTATTGTTTTCCAGAGTTTTCTTCATCCAACCATCATTCCAAGTTCCAAACGCTTTTTCTCCCGTTAATTGATTTCTTGAAAAGTGACTCAAACAAAGCCAAAAGTTGCTTAAAGAAAGTACGTAGGATCTGCGGAAAGATAGTCACCACATATACATACTACACAACGCGTTGGGACAAAATAACTTTTTGAGCAGTGATGATTACTCCCAGAAAATTCAACAAACAAAGCAAAGTGTTTTCAACTTGGTTTTTTCGTTGAAAAAAAAAACTTTTGTTTGTGTTGCGTGCGTAGTTGGTGAGGATTCATACAAAACTACTCCCCCAATTAAAATAACTCTTCAATTAATTTAATTAGTTTATTTAAAAATAATGAATTTAATCAATTATATTAAATCTGTCAATTATTTATATTATTATTTTTTCTTTCTATCCACTTAATTATTTTTTTATTAATATTTAAAGAAAAATAATTAAATAAAAATATACAAGAAAAAAATTAAATCATCTATTTTTTTAAAAAAGTCTTACAAAAAAGAAATAACAAATTTTTTAAAAAATATTATAATTAAACGGAGGGATATAAGTTTGTACGATTCACCCTTTTAACAATTACATTCATTGATTTTTATTCTTTGCTTCTTTTTATACTTTATCACATTATTTAATTTATCTGACGTTATTTATATAAAGTGAGTAATTTGAATTATTAATAAAAAAAAATAACTATGAGTGTTTCAACAAGTAAAATTGTTATTATTTTTAAATAGTTTTCTCACTTGAGAGAGATTGAATCCCTTTCCTATGTCTCTTTAAGGTATAAAAAACAAAAATATTCATAAACACATGTATCAATCTACATTCATAAAAAGAATTGAATGAGATAAAAATGTAAATATAATATAATTTTAAAAAAATTTAATTAAATGCATACTGCTAAAATATCCATAATACATTATTCTACAAAATATATATATATATATATATATATATATATATATATATATATATAATAGTTTACTCCTTTCCCTTTTCTCTTCAATACCAAAAATAGGGTTATTGACTTTTTGTACTCTATCTCACACACTAGTACGTGTTCTCCTACTGATACGCCTTGAAAACTGATATCAGTGAAAAATTCGTAAGAAGGTCGGTCTGTGTGTAATACCGGTGCCAGCGTCGGCAGCCCAACCCATACTGTGTGGCCGCTTATCTCGCCGGTGCGTTAGATAACCTACACTTAAGCTTTCGTAAGCAATGTCTGTGTTCACACGTATATTTTTTTCTTTTTGTGGACGTTCACAATCATATACCATATAAATATGTTATATTACTATTATGTACATCGTTGATTAATAACTAGGACTAAGTTACAGGCTACACTGGATGATTTATTTACAAATATACATAGGTCTATTTGGGACAACAGCCATGATAAATTATACATTGATAAAGTACATATACATCCATCTTACACTAATTAATAAGATTTTTCATGCATAAGGTAATATATTGATGATTGAGATGGAAGTTATACAATCGATGGTAGCTGACTAATTAAAGACCACACTTCACATCCAAACGGACAGAGTGCTAGTCTTTCTCTCTCTAGCTACAATTTTACCATTCAAAAAGAAAAAAATAGTAATAATAATTAATAACAACAAGTGGTTGTAACTTGTAACTCCACCAAAAATATTCGGGGAGGAAAAAGAAATGAATAAAGTTAATTCTGCATGCGTTCAGACTTGGCACTGTTCACGTCACGACCTGGCTATCGTTCTTCTTGCTCACGGTGGTCGCGAGACGATAGCCGGAAAACCCAATTGGAGAGTGACTTTCTTCTTGAAGAAGTAATTCCCGAAGACTGAACTCTTTTCTTGCCGCACCCGTTGTTGTTTGACTCTTCCACGAAGGTCTTCAACCGTTTCATGGCTAGGTTTAGAGTATCTTCGGACATGTTAGCGAAACACATTCGGAACCAGCCAGGTTCGGTACAGTGGCAGGACGAGCCTGGTGATATGTTCAACCGAACCTCGTAGAGTATCTTCTTCCAAAGGTCCATCTCAGCTTCGAATGTATTGGAATGGAGAAGCTGCCTCATGTCAACCCAGCAAAACAAGCCTGCATTGTTGGTCTTGAGGGTGCTAATGCCTGCTTTCTGAAGGCCTGAAACGAGGTTTCTCTGACGTCGTTTCAGCCTCTTTTGGTTCTCAGAGATGTAGTTTTTGGTGAACTTCTTGTCACCGAGCATGGCTGCGAGGAGGTACTGGGTTTGCGAGGAAACCAAACCGAAGCTTGACATTTTTGTCGCAGCCGCCACAACGGCGTGGTTTTCAGAATAGATGGCGCCCACACGGAATCCTGGTAAACCCAAGTCTTTGGAGAGACTATAGACAACGTGAACTCTGTCCCAAACGTTAAGGTCATTTCTATCCTTAAGGATTTCCATGACGCTAACGAAGCCTGGGGAGTTGTAAACGGTCCCGGAGTAAATCTCGTCGCTTATTAAATGCATGTCTTTGTCTTTGATGAAGTCAATGAGTAGGTTCAATTCACCCCGGGACATTGTAGTGCCTAGTGGGTTCGATGGGTTTGTCACCAACACGCCTTTGACTCTGAGATTGCGCTTCTTGGCGTCTTGATAAGCTTGTTGCAAAGCGGGTTCAGTGACTTGGAAGTTATTTGAGCTTGTGCATTGTATTGGAACGATCTCCACCCCAGTTCGCCACTTTAGATCTCTATCGAATCTGCACAACACAAGCGCAAGCAACATCAGGGATATGTATGGGGAACATAAAAGAACTTCCACGTGGGGGTGTGCATATGCATATTAGGATATATTTTGTATTTTCTCACGTCAAGTTTTAAGATAATAAGATCATGTTCAAATAGTGTATTTGTCTCTCTCATAATAGACAATAGATAAGTATGATTGATTTAATATTTATTAGAAGAGGGATTGACACAACATTTAAACATGATATGTTATTTAGAATGAGATGATTAATTCCTGTTTGTTAGTTGGCATGATTTATATGACATTATTTATTGTAAAAGGAGAATGCAAAATGTTATAGAAAATGAAATTAATACGCACCCTGGGTAATAAGGAGTGGGAAGGAGGAAGGCCTCTCCTTTTTCAGCGAGGCAAAACATGAGGGTCTCGTTTGCTGAGGTGGAACCGGCTGTTAGAACAATGTGATTGGGATCAAAAGTGACTTTGTTTCCTCTAATCTCTGCCATGAAGTCTACTAATGCCTTCTTGAAGGAAGGGAGGCCATGGTAGTCTTGGAAGAGAGCAAGCTCACGGAATATGGATTTCCCTTCGCTTTTGAATCCAGCCATGTCAGGGTGTTTTGCGAGCCAAGACTCTAGGAGATCGAAAGAGAGCTGAAAAAATGACAAAATTTCATTAGCCCACCACCTTAATTATTAGGACATTACTCAATAAAGCTTGATAAGATGGCATGTCCAAGCTTGATTCATGTTACGCAAAAAAGTCGACAGTGGATTCTGCTTCTTTGTTTCTTTTCTGTAGTGTTTTTTGTCTTATTATTTATAATAATAGAAGGTGACTATGCACGCCAATAATATTGCTGCTGCGACGAGAATTAATTCCTAACCTGATTCTCTGCAAGACCCATCTGAATAATTCCCTTGGGATTCAGAACCTCATCGTAAGGGTTCTTCTCGTATTTCTGCCATCCTAGGAAGTATGAAGAATCTTGGCCGTGAGAGTTGCATGTGGCTTTTGTAGACAGTAGTCTCATTTTTGTTTTTTCGGGTAAATTAAGGGTGGGAAAAGAACTATTGAAATAAAATTGGAGAAAGGCTCAAGGAATAGAATAGCTTGGAAAAGCAATTCGAAGAAGAAAGAATACGGTATAGGAGAGAGTAGAGAGACGATAAAGTGAAGGTCCTAACTCTTGATCCTTTTGTACTGAAAAAATATTGTTGAAGAGGATTGGTGGGGGAAGCAATACATAAGCGGGGAATTTATATATGCCGAATTGTATTGGAACAGAGGGCCACGTGATGCTGAATGCGACACTTTTGACCAAGTAGTGTGTCTCTCTGCTAGTGAAGAAAGAAGAGGCAAATCCTCCGAATGAATGTGTTAATTATACGCGCTTTGTCCACCGTCCCATCATATCACGTGAACACCACGCTCCCTTGCCTCACTCAACATTGGTCAGCTAGTAAAATATTATTATCGATAATGAAAAGTGCCTCCCACCGGCAACACCCTCGCGTGGGATTTCAAGTTTATGCAACACACAAGACATCACGAGGTATTTCCTTCTGTTTCTAAATTTTTTTCTTGCTATATCAATTCAATCATACATTTTTTTCACCTTTATACCTCTGGTATTGTATACATGTTTTGGAAAAAAAATGCGTTGAATATAATAAATGAACAAACAAAAAAATACATAAACTCAGAAAAAAATTAAGTGTAAAAAAAGAAAAAGGATGATATTGTATGAATTAAAAATGAATAAGTTGGTTAGAATGGAAGCAAGGGAGGGTACTTTAGTAAAAAAGACACAAAGAAACAAAAGTCATGTAGCCTGATAGGAGGGGGATATAGTAGAATTTGTAGCGGCAACGCGAACACCATACCGACAGCAAAGCACATGGTAAATGGGTCCTTAGAGGCCCACACGGTCCACGATGGCTAGGGTATACCCACAGCATGGACCACAATGCTCCCTGGTTGCACTAACCTCCATCTAATTTTGTCGGCCAATTTTCATTCGATCATGTTTTTAACTTTCCCAAATCATGCTCTCTCTGTTTCTCCTTTCTATGTTTTCTTAGCTAGCATGTTCTAATATTTTGGTGCTAGCAGGCTAACCTACGCACTCAATATCGGGCTACACATCGCATCACGTAAGCAAGCATACAACTAAATGAAATATCAAAATTAATGATTGGTCAGACTTAGCTCATTATATCAATAGTAACCATGATAGTGGATTTGAACCATACCATAGCAAGCAAGCAAATAAAAGTTGGATTTACAAGGTGTTGCTAGGTGTTAATACTCGCTTAATTATAATACTATTTATTTCTTTCATATTTAGCGCGTCTTTAAAACATGTTATGATTCGATACGGAATATGTATAAATTCATTAAAAAATCTACGAATATAACAAAAAATGACAAAAATAATTTGCTTTATGTGTGAACCTATATGTATAATGTTACCAAAAAAGAACCTATACGTATAACAAACATGCATCGGATCTTTTAGTTAAGATTCTGGTAGAATTGATGGCAAAAAAAATGATGTTTTGAATAAAATTTAATTTTAGCAAAAAAAAAATGTATTTAAAAAATGGTATTTTTTAAAAGTTCTAAACAATTGACTTTTTATGATAAAGTAACGAGCATAGCAAAAAAACAATTGACTTTTTATGAAAAAGAAACCAGTCTGTGTGCGTAAAATACGTACGTATTTTAATTTTATAGCTAATAAACACACAAAAATAAATTTTATTTGATAAAAAAGCTGACTTTCTACTTTATGGGGTTGAAAACAGATGTGGTTGTCCTAGCTCAGTGATTCTTCACTACAAGAGGCGCAATTTATTAATTTTAATTGAAGGAAGCAAATCAAGATTATAAGTTTTGCAAACTTAAGTGCTTACATTTAAAAAATTAAAATTAAAACAACCAATAAATGATAATCACTTGATTGTAAATCTTAACCTGTCACCCGCCCTTAGTTTCTAGCTACTTGATTTCTGGATATTCAATTCCGTTGGCAGCTGGAGTCACATGGATAGGTGAAATAACAATTCACGGAGTGAAACACGAATAACCTATTTTGAACCGCTCCACGCCTTTTAGCTCTTGTTAAGTAGTAGAAGAGTTTAGTGAAAGCGTTGATCCATTTTTAAGTAATAAAAGTGGTTAGGGTGACGGTTAGTTAATCTCATTTTTTTGTTGTTAAAAAGAATGTTTGACGCAAAGAAAGCAAACCTAACTGGGTTGGTAAGGTAGTTAATTAATAACTGAGGATCCACGAGTTACCCCGCTCACTGATTTGCATTAGCCTCGTTTTCTTTCTTTTTTCTCCCATATTTGTTTTCCCCTTTTGTGTTTAAGTTTTAACATATTGTTTTGACTTGTAAGAAAGGCGAAAGACAACTAATGATGCATATAGCTTTCTGACGTTTCGAGGCCGAGGTGGGTCGTGTAAAAGAAACCACTCTGAAGTAACCCTAACAAGCATCTAAAAGCAAAGACGGTAAAACCTGCTATGCTCTTTCACTCATGCGTCTTTTGCTGCAGTACAACTCTTTCATGACCAAAAGGATTTGGAATACGGAGATTAAATGATAATGATACATGGCACACTAAAATCTGCTCAGCTATGTGGATTCATATAATTCATATAAAGGAATGAAAAGCCTAAGTACATTATGTGTAAATTTATTTAAATTTATTTTCTGAAATAAACATTTTTTTAGTAAAATGGGTAATTTTTTATTTTTAATTAGTGTGTTCATTAAAACTGTTTCTGTTTTAAAAAATATTTTTTTATTTATTTTTAAGAAACAAATAATATTTGTTTTTTTACAATATTTATATAAAAAATCTTATTTTAAAGTTACTTTTTAAAGTTAAAAAAAAACTAACCTTATTTCAAGTATTAAAACTAGACATTGCTCGCTACATCATAATGTCATCAAATTGAGTTTGCCGCGAAGGTTTTGCAAATTTTATCACTATTACATAAGAGATTAAAAAAAGTCGTTTACTAATAGTATAATACATTATATTAACAAAGAATTTTGTTCATGATATGAACATTGCGAATTTATACTAATAATATGCAAAATTCTGTTTCTCGCAAATCAATATATATTATTAGTAAATTATATATTACCTTATAAAAATTAATAAATTATATATTAGTATAATTTAAATTATGTAATAATATATCACACTATTAATTAATGTAAATACATAACGTGTATACTAAATCATTAATAGTTATCCACGAGTCGTTAGTTTGAGTGATCTTAAGTTGGGTTTTTTTAAATAATGTTTCGAATTCGAGTCTTGTGAATGAAAAAAAATGTGATTAGAAGAAAAGATACCATCAAAGGTAACCAATGAAGTTCCTTGACGGAGATTGATCATTAACAAAATTAGTGAATACTCCACACTAATGTTATGGTAACAAAAAAAATACCAATAGTTTAATTTTTGCTATATATAAGTTATAACAATGTTAACATTTTATTGACAAATTGTTGGTTTGAGTGATCTTGAATTCAGTTTCTTTAAGTAAAGTCTTCAATTCGAATTCTGTAAATAAAAAAAAAACATAAATGAGTGGAGAGATTCCACTAAATATAATCAGTTAAGTTATTCGACAAAAATTAATTATCACTAAAACCGATGGTTACTCACACCAATGTCACGGTGAAAGAAAAAAATCTTATCTTAACGTTTGTACTTTTTTCACTTATTGACAAATTAATGGTATTTGATGTAAGTACGTACAACATGGAGCGTTTGATTGTTTAAAAATGAATAAACTGTTGATATGCTTTCCAAAATTGAAAAGAAATTTTTTTAGCCATTATATTACGTTCTTTTTTCACAGCAAAACAGAATAATATCGTTAATATCTCTGAATTTTACTTGACCCAAAATGTAAACAAAAGAATATCAGAGTATAATTTGTACAGGAAAACAACATCTTCAAAAAATGCAAACTATATAGCTATTAAATACGTTGATTTGAAAATAACAGCAAACGTGAAGTTTATATTAAATAAGTTGGCCTATAGTGATAATAGTACAGGGGATGTTTGTCTATACAAAGTATAGTATGGTTCAATTTGTACACTCAACTAAATGAGAATGGATTAATAAATTTGACATTTTGAAAATGAGTTCCTCCGACCTACGTACATAATAGACTTCGTTTATAGAACATTATTAGTCAATGAGAATTGACTTACTGGCTAAGTATTGTTTCTTTGTCTCATTTCAAAATTAATGCATATCGCAAGTTTGAATGAATATTAATATTATTACACTAACTTTTTTTGTGTGTGTGTGACGTACACCAACTTGTTACCCGACAATGAAAGTCTACGTTGAAAAAATAGAACACGAGAGACTGACTTTTTAACTAAGATGTCCATATAAATATTTTCAGAAGACCATTTTTGTCTAAAGATTCGAGTACTTCGCTCAAAAAGAAAAAAAAGATCCGTCACGTAGTGTTTTGATAGGAAATTTTAAAATTCTAGTGAATTTCATTTTAAAATACATGGATGTAAAAAAAAATGCATGGAAATGTAATATATTTTAATTATTTTTTATTTATGAGATATTTTATGTAAATAAAGAAATTTAAGCCTTTTAGATTTAAATTTATTAGGTATAATATAATTCAATTTTAGTTATATGTACAACTTCCTTCCCAAATATTTATTTAAAAATTAGGTTCATATATAACTTTATATAAAAAAAACAATATGAGCCAATTTTACATAATTAAGTGTTCACGAAATCATTTAAAAAATAGAAGAAATTGAAAAAATAAAATGTAAATTGTTAGCTTAATTAATTATACCATTTTGTAGATAATTAATAACAACAAAATCAATTGTTAAATTAATACTTGATACTTTTGATTTCAATAGAGTTTCAAATTATAAAACTGCCGTTTACCAAGAAAAAAAAACTTTTTTTAACTGCACCAAGAAATAAAAAAATATTAATAAATAACTATGATAAAAGTATAAACTTGTGTTTTATCGCTAAAAATTTATATTTGCAATAATGGGTAAATTGTAAAAAGAGATTTAAGAGACACTTAAATATCTCCAATAACAAATGTTGCAAAAAGATATTAGTCTTTGATTTTATTAAGATTTATTATTAGAGTAGGATGTTAAATTTTTATATGAAGATCTAGTTTATGTAAAAGAATTGCACATCCATTTAAAAATAATATTTTTTTATTCTATTTCCACAAAATTGATTTGTATCTAATTCTTTTAGAACTTACAAAAAAAATAGTTTAAGATCTTAAAATAAAATTTACTATTAAAATAAAAGATGAAAAAGATCTTGAAAATAATATGATATTATGGGATTAAAAAAAATGAATAAAATTTCAAAATAAGATCTTTTATAAAACAAGGATAGGGAGGAAAAGAAATGTGAAAGAGAGAAGGACGGTGAAAAAGGTAGAGAAAATCAGAGAAGAGAAAGAGGGGGATATAGTTCGGAAGAAAGATGGAGAAAAGTTCAAAGGAAAGAAATGTGTAAAAACAATTAAATAAATGAAAAATATAAAGAAAAATTGAAAAGTGTATCGTAACTTCATTGTGAGAGGCAATCCTACATATGAATCAACTAGCACAAATATTTTTAGCTTAATTAAAAATGTTGAATTTGAGTATAGAATATATGCAGTTGTGTTTAAAATGTCTAGTTTAAATATTGAATATATGTAATTCTGGTAAATATTTAAATAATTTATAATAAAAGCTGAAAGATAAAGTTTAAAAATAACTTTTAGCTGGGTCTTATTTAAAAAAATTCAATTTACTTGAAAGTTTTTCTTATGAAATTCTCATCAATATTTAAAAACAAACTTTAATATTCAATAGACATTTTTGTTATATAATATTTTAAATTAATTAAAAATAAATTTTCCCTCAAAAGAATCCGGTCCAAAGCACACTCTAAATTATTTAAAATTAACCTTCTCTATGAATAAAAAAAATAACATGTTCTATTGTTAAAACGTATATCTTAAAAAGAGAATAAAAACAATACTCTCTCTATTCCTTTTTAATTATCAAATTTTGGGAGAAAAATCTGTTTTATTTATATCTGGTTTGCAAATTTTAAAATTACATTAATTATCCTTTTTATCAAGTATAACCTTACTTATTTTCTAATAGTTAATGAATTTACACATGCATAACTGTGAAGTGGAAAGAAAAAAAATAATAGAATAGGAATATACAACAATTTTATTAAAATTAAGAAAATTTATTATATAAATCTTAAAAAACAGATAAAAATGAAAAATTAATAATTAGTCTCATTAAATAAATGCAAGGAATCAAATTTGAAAGAGACGTAAACAAAGACGAAAGGGATGCTATAGAGTAAAGACAAAAGGGGTTTCAACTTTCAAGCCTCACCCCTTAACTTCACTGTAGCAATCTAGAAACATAATGGCAATTAATAACATGGTCCAAATTCATGGACAAGCCTGGGAAGAGGGTACCCCATAGCAGACAACAACAAATACGGTCTCTCATTGGGGTAGAACGATCTGATTGATGCAATTGATGGCATTTTAGCTCTAGCAAACACAACTCACAAAGGCACTGTTACGGGAGCACAAAACTGAAGACATGAAACAAAAGCCTTCCAATTTTGTAACTGGCCATATTGGAACACCCCAAATCAATGAATATATCATTATTGGTAAAACTGCCAAAGCATGTACTTTCTTTCATCTTCGTTAGATATGAAGGAAACCGCAGAAGCCTATGGAAGGTTTTAAGTTACACTACCTCTATAACTATTCTTACCATTCTGAAATCAATTTTATTTAACTTGGTGAGATTTTTGTTTAAGATATTATACATCAATTCTTAAGAATATGATCATAATACTTTTGTAAACTTTCGACAATTTTCCTCTTATAAACTAATTTTTAATTAAGAGTGAGATAAGCCTCATTGGTTTATAATTAATTAACATGGTATTTCTTTTTTGGGTAGTGAACTAGTGATTATAATAATATGGTATATATTTGAGCTAATTGAAATGTTGGACCATCCATAACTGTCTAATTTTACAAATTTTATGTTTGAGTGTGTTATGACTATCCACTTTGGTTAAGAATTTGCCAAAAATATTTCTTATAAGATTGGACAATTCTTCTTTTTCAAGTTAATTAACATTTTAGAACCAGTTAGACCTTATATATTTCTAACTAACCTTTGTTGTTTAAAATAAAGTGTTATTTTACAATACCTAAAAGATATCTATTACTTCTTTTTTTTTTTTTTTCTTTCAAATTTGTCTTTTTCGTTTTACATCAATGGTCATTAATTTTTTGTCTTGATAATTGTAAAACTAGATTATTTTACTAATATCTGTAAAAAAAGGTTATTTTTAATTAATAATAAATTAATTCAACAAAAAAAAACTATTACCAAGTTTTTTTTTAAAATTTAAAAAGGATGCCCTGTTTTCGTAATTTGTATGCAATATTCTAAAGTTACAAATTTTAAGATACAAGAATCATTACAATTTCAGAAAAAATGCATAAAACTGTGGGATAAAAAGGTACTCAAATTAAACTTCTTTTATAAGTTAAAATTAATTTATATACTTTATTTTTATAGAAATATTTTCATCAAATTTTTCAAAAAATTGAAATTCATAAGTTAATTTTAACATACCGAAGAATCTTGTTTGTTTTACTTTTTCTTTTCTTATAAGTATTTTTTGAGAAGTTTAGACAAACATGATTACCGTCTATCGTCTAATAATTATAAATTGCAACATATGATAAGATTGTTAAAATTTGTTATAATTACTCTAAAATGTTATAGTTATAGTGATTTTTAATTAATTAACAATATAATGTTTTTTAACAATAATATACTGTATAGAAAATAGACTCTACAAATTAATCCAAAATATTATGATTGTAATTACACTTTGGGAGCGAAATTTTAAAAATGTAGTCCTTAAATGGCATTGCAGAAAATTAAACAATCCCATTCCATTATTCATTTTTCTCCCCATCAAAATTGAATAACAACATCAAATTCGCTTGCATCATAAGGCATCCACAAGTTAATTAAATAGAAATGTATTTAAAGAAAATGCGCAAAGATAGAAGAGACCACATGGTTTGTAGTGGAGGAAGGGTTACTAGGGAATACGAAACCCTCGTTTAAGTCACCCCCGGCTATAACACCTTCCTGGACATACTTAGACATTAGTCATAATTAAGGACCATTAGAGAGTTTCTAAGTATACCATGACAACAAACATGATGCTCCTCACATTAGTCCATTCTTCACTCTCTTACAAGAAGACATTGCCATGATCCACATTCTTCGTTTATTCAATGTTGTAGGTTCCTTGTGACCCATCCATTTTGAATGCTCCTCTATCTTACTCATGGCTTCTCAAAGTGGGAAAAAAATGATTTTTTTTAAACCAAAAAAAATTTATTAGTGAGAACATCTAATCCATTATTTAGCACATTGAGGTCAACAAAAATTACCGATACCAACTCTAATTAATATGTCTATCACCCTATATTTTTTTTGGTAATGAGTCACGCTATATTTTAATACAAGAGAGCTCAAGACTTAATTTTGAATAACAAAGTAGGAATATAAATGCTCAAGATCTAAAGTGTGTTTCTCTAACCACTGTCTTCAATAGAAGTCCTAACATATTGGATATATTTTGACGACAAAATTATATTATTGAAGCTTCCATTATTTCCTTTAACTGAAAATATTTTATTAAATTTTAATGGAGTATATTCTGCACTCTGATTTGTAATTATAATTTCTTAAATTAAACACAAATAAATACATTTTATTGAATTTAATTATAATGTATTAATTTATATTATCATCCAATTATTGATTATCATCATATCATATCATGTGTGGTAAAATTGTAAAATTGTATAATAATCACTTTAAAAATCACATTTAGAATATTTTGTAATTTTTTGATTTCTTTCTTATTCGATAACTTTAATTAAGCGTATTAATATTTGTCAATTACTCCTAATAATTTCCCTTTCTTTCTAGTTTGCTGTGAAATGTTGATTTCTCCCTCCAATTGAAGTTTTGTTGTTGATTTTACGTCAAACTAGATTTAAGAGAAAAAAATTACTTTATTACTAAACACCTAAATCATCTGCCATAAGATATATTGTCTTAAATTATTGAGTAATTATCCGTCATTAAAAAAATATAAACAAAATGTTGTAAAATAGAAATAAGGAAATTGGTTCCAGGAGGTTCGGGAAGAAAAGGACCTTAAGCTGCATGCAAGAGAAGCGGCCCACCGAAGGCGACATCATTGTTCACACTCTACTTGCGGGCCATCCCTCATCCCCATGAAGATATTTTTATTATTCTTTACTTCTTTTTATTCGTTCACACTCTACTTTTTGTTATTCGTTAATTCAGAAAGAAAAAAAAGAAGCTATACAGTGACATTAAAATTAGTTTACTTTAATGTAGTTACAATACATAAATGGTTGAAGATTAATCACTAAGCTGCAAGACTCTATTGGTAATGATAAATTATATATATATATATATATATATATAAATATCAAAATATACATATAAGTAAATGATTAGTAATTAATTGACTCAATTATTGATCCGGTGATTCAGCATCTTTATTGGATTGATCATCAACTTGGTTCTCTAAATTATGTACTCTATTAATATTTTATATTGTTGCTTCTCTTTCATTTAATAAGTGTTGATATAAAATTAAATTAAAAATAATAATTAATTTCATTTCATACTTTTAAAATGATAAATATTTTTCAAACAACAGAATTATTCCTTGTAAAAAAAATTATCAGCAGATTATTCCTTTTAATGTATAGATATTCTAGCAATATATAATTTTATTCATTTTATTTTTCAAACTTCAATTTGCTCGAGGTACTTTAATTTATTTATTCCTCCAAATGCTGTTAGGATCCCCGAACCTTTGAAAAAATTCCTACAATCATCAAATTTAGAGTGTAACTGGAATGTTTGGTAAGTGTAAAAGTTGAAACATTATTAACCAATAAAAAAACATATTTGCTTTTAATATATTTGTTATAAAAGTTAAATTTTTTTAGATACCATTATAAAAATTAATAAACTTATTATATAAGATGATTTATGATTAAATGATAATAAATAAAATATTTTAAATATTAGTACATATATTATTTATTTTAAAACTTAAGCTAACTATTTCGGGGGTATATATATACGTGCCAGGCTTGTATTTGATTTGGGATTAGACTAAACATGTAATTGTAGGGTATAGTGAAATTGAAAGGTCGTTATCTTTATTATATATTCCTTACACATTGCAATGTATAATGAAATATAATAGAAAGATATATTTTTTTCTGGTGAAAAACAAAGATATTGTTAGTGAATTTATAATAATTTATTCTTCTGTTGAATTAATTAAGTTAGCTCATTCACGAAAAACAATTTTGCTTATACTAGTTGTTCAAATATAATGAGTATTTTTTTCAAAAAAATATATATTGATAGAACAAGGAATAAAAAATTGTTGGAGACAATCTCACACAATAAAAATCGAAAATGCATGATAACACACTAAAGCACACCATGAAAATGCATAAATAAATATTTATTATATATGCTAAACAAAGATTACAAGTTTGGTATCCTATCCTTCCTAAGTTGTGTATCACCCTATAAATTCAAGCTTTTCACTTTAGAGTTGTAAGAATCGATAAATATTTCCAGTTTTCCACTCATAATAGACTCTTTCGTTACAAATGAAATCACACACATACTTGCTTCCCTCTCGTGAACATAGATTGGAATGTTACAATTCTTCACAAAATCCCCATTTATACATTGGTAGGGCATGACTTCTTTCAATAATGGATACGTATCAATTATTGTTTCTCACAGTTCTCTCACCTTCCTTTGTAAATTTCTATCTCTTTTATCTAAAGTTAAATGTGAACTTCTTAAAAATCAAAACAATAATTTCAATATAACTTATAATTCACAATGGATTGAAACCACAAATTTAATGGTTTAAAAATTTGAATTCTCTTTCCAACAAAGGCATGTGATCAATCTATTTTCAACTGCACAAAGTCTTATTTTAAGCAACGTGTCCAACATTTTTTCATTGTATATAAACTGCACACCATCAATTCTTATTCCTTATAAGGCGAAAAGAATCAGTTCAACTTGTCATTCTGAACCCGAATGTTGTAACAAAACCTGGTCCTTATCAAGGCAAAGCAAACTAACATTTTGTTAAAAGTTTTTTTTATTACTAAATCTCTTTGACATCAATTTTTTTTAATGAAAATAAGATATTTTATAGTAAAAAATCATATATTAACTATCGAGCTAGACATAAAAGATTACTAAAAGTAGAATTTGTCTTTTTTAATAATTTTTTTTCATAGACACAATCAGATAATCGAACCCTTTTTAGTATACTTAAAAAATTTAATCATCTATCAACAACTGTATTGAACCTTATTGGTATTTGATATTAATTGTAAATGTTCTATATATTTAACTTCAATAACTAGTGTCATTATATGTAATTAAATCCAAAAGAAATTAGTGTGATAAAATTGGATATATGTAGGATTTACATATGATAAATTTTAAACATTTAAATCATGGTTGATTAAATCTGGTTGAATACGAGTCCTATATTTTTTTTTAAAAAAAAAATACGTAGCATTTTATTTATTAATTAAAATATTTATGTGAAATATTTTGATGGGAAAAAAATATCTGTCAGCTTGAAAGAGTGCTATTATAGCCATTACGTAGTGTCGAGCAGGATTGGCATTTCAGTGAAGACTAATCCATAAGATATATAATGCATAAGTTTGACAGCTAAGGCACGTCTCAGTACTCTTAATAAAAAAAAATCACAAAAAAAAATGTTTAATTTCATAGTACATAAAATAATTATACATTTAATTAAAAAAATATACATTAATTATTACTGTTACTCGAAATTAACTGAAATGGTTAAAGCAACAAGTTTTTTTTTTTTTTTTTTATCAATAAGGGCAACAAGTTTTAAATTGTATATTACTCAAAACTAACTAAAATGGTTAAAGTAACAAGCTTTTTTTTCTTTATCAATAAAGGGCAACAAGTTTTAAATTGTACTATTTTTTTATACACTACAATTATTTTCAATAAAATATGACTCTCCTGGAGTTGGAAAAATAATTATAGGTGATAAAACTTATTTTTTTCAAAAAAAGAAAAAGTGACAAAACTTATTTTGAGTATTTAATGTAATTTTATATTTAAGTTTTGAACTTGAAATCAGTACTTAAACTAAAATAATATTGTAATAATTAATTCGGATAAGATATAGCAATGATTTTTAATGTATAAGGCAAGTTGATAGATGAAAGTCAGAAGGCAGGACCAAACTCAAGAAAAAAGTCAGAAGAGTGAGGAGCATGAAGCTGGTCCATAGAGTCCAATTGTTATATTGTCTTATTAAAGTCATGTGGGTCATAGTGAGTAACTATCAAGACAGAAGAATGAATTCAGTGTGGCCTATGCTATGCATATCATAGGGTTTCACTTACAAACCAACCTCTTCCGGAAAATTATTTGCATCAGCTGTCCGTCCAAATCAAGAAGAGAAGCCCTAATTAGTCTCTTTCCAAATGGGGACTCCTCCAGCCCAACATGAAAGCGAACCATTGTAGTCTCTTCCTAGGCCCACTTTCAACTTTATCATCATTTCTGTTTTTTCTTCTTCACTTCATCATACTTATCTCCATCTCTTATTCTATGCCTTCGTTTCATCTTTCAAATTCTTGTATTAAAATATTAATTGTACCAAGTTGTTGAATATCTAGAGTAGACTCGTAGTTTATAGTAAAATTTATAAATTGAAAGTCAACGTGAATAAAATTCTCATTATCTATATATATATATATATATAGCTGTTAAACAGAGACTTGTGCTTAAGAAATAAAATAAATTTTCATAGACTTGGGACAAATTAGTTTTTCTCTTTGTTACAATATCCTAAAGCATAATAGCATGAGTAGTAACTATCAAAGAAAACGACTGCAATCAGAAGCCAATAGTTATTTGTTAGTTGTTACGATCATAGTTCCCAAACAACTGGATTTGTTTTTTGGTCCAGAAACAACTGGATAAAACTAGGAGAATTCTAGTATGTGATGTTAAACATGTAGCAAGAAATTCTCCCCTACACACATCTATAAGGTTCATATAAAAGAGATGGTTGTAGCTACAAATATAGATCCTCTGTTGCTGGAGGATTGTTACCCCTAAATTGACAAGGTTTAGCCACGTGGGGACATTAAAATGAAGAGCCCTTGGGTTTTAACTTTGAGTTTAAGTTATTGGGCCAACCTACTGTCTGGTTTGCCTGTCTAGTGAAACTGATGGCAGTTCTGGGTTACACTCACTTTAGCTAAAAAATCCTTGGGCCCAAGGACATACCAAAGACCGACAAAATTAAAAAAGTCAGGGTTTTGTTTGTTTGATGTTTTTTTTTTTTTTAAATAATTTCAGTTTTCTAAATTTTTTTAAAACTTATTTAACTAACCTGTTTTATAATTTATTTATTTTTCCAAATTATTACCATTTTTATGGTTATTTGAAACAGAAATAAAATATTTTTTTAATTCTCTCTTTCTCTCTCTTTTCTTTAGAAATAATCAATACAAATTGAAAACACAAGAAAAAGTGATATTTTTAAGATGAATTTACTGTAAATAAGTGAAATAAAAATAAAATACACTGTTGGTTTTTCCCATTTTACGGGCACCTAAGGTCATCGATTCTCTCACTCTTTGTGGATTACTTTTGGTTTATAATTATAAAAAAAAGTTATGGGAAAAAACACTGAGGTATTAATTCAAAAATTAAAAACACTTCTTTACAAAAAAAAAACCATTAATATACTTTCATTATTATTTTTAATGTGTTTATGGTATAATTTTTAGTAAAAATTACTTACCAATATTTTAACAAGTATTATAAGATTATTTGGTCAGTAAGACCCAAATATTATTTTACTTTAACTATTTTTTTATTTTTTTTTATACATAAAAATGGTATAAAAAAATTAACTTTACCTCTATTCTTACGTTAAAAGTTCCTCAAGATTTTTACATAGGTGTCATCGTTTTATAGATTTTGGTTTTTCCCCTTTTACAGTGAAATTGAATTTGTTAAGTAACGCACACCCTTCAAATTGACAAGGGGACAGAAAGAAAATAGAAAATGGTTGCATGTATAGGAGAAACAAAATGAAGCTCTCTTCCTCTTCTGTTGTATATGTATCCACTAATTGTTGCATGACTTGCTCCGCCGCTTGTTGCATCCAACAGTTTAGAATTGGAGGGGCCTGAAGGCCGTTGGATAGCACCAGCCACATGGTTTTCGGGTTTTGGAAATTTTGGTGAACCCAACAAAAATAATAGAAAAACAAACATTAATAATTTACAACACCTACAACTCTTGGGCCAATGAGATCTCTGGTCCAGCAAAGGAAAAAAAAAAAAAAAACTTGCAATGCACACACACAATTTTGGTTATGACTTATGAGGGAAGAGAGAAAGGAGTTTGGGAGTTGATATTTACCCCTATAAAACTTTAAAATTCTTGAAAAAGAATATTTTACTCCTCATTTCAAACATTCCATCCTTCTTTTTTGCTTCCTTTCTTTCACCATGCTCCCTTCTTCTCACCCCCGCATTAAATGCTTAAAAAAACACAATTATGTTGAAATACATAAATAAAATTATATTTTTGTTTTATATTTTTAAAACAAAAAATAAATACACAATAAAAAATATGATTTTATTGTGGTCTTTGTTGAGACAAACAACATAATTATATTTCCGTTATGTTTTTTTTAGGACAAAGAGAACAATAGAATCATATTTTATGTTATTTTTTTAATGATTTTTTATTAATTATAAATGTATGTTACATTTTTAAAGTAATCAAATTAATTGTGATATAATTTATTATTTTTTATAGTATTCAATATCTTTTTTAATTAAAATTAAATTAATTTGATACAAGTTACTGTTTATAAAGATAATCAAATTAATTATTAAAAGAATTATCTTTATTAATAGTAATCAAAACAATTCGTGATATTAATTTGATTAGAATTAAAAAGAGTAATTTATATCAACATTAATTTAAATTTAAATAAAAAGGTAATTTATGTACAATTAATTTGATTATTGCTATAAAAAAGTAATGTGTGTTGTCATTAATATAGTTTGTATCAAAATTAATTCAAGTAAAAAATGTTACTTATTTCTACAATTAATTTTTCGTGATAAAGAAATACTTAACAGAAACATATTTCCATTGTATAAAAAAGGGGTGGGAAAAAATTACACAACGGAAACATATTTCCATTTTAGATTTTGTACACGAAAACATGTTTTTGTTGAATATGTTGTATGCATTCCCTGTACTACGACGAAAATACATTTATGTTGTAGTGTAAGGGGTACGTAGAAAATATTCAATGGAAACATGTTTTCATTTTAAATTTTGTACACGGTTATATAATGGAATCATGATTTTGTGGGATGGGCATTTTTGGAATAAAAAAATGTCAACACCCCTTAGTTGGGGTCAATAGCAATGGATATGAATCCAATAGCAACTCCCAAGTAGTGTTTGTTTCCAGGATGGACTTCAGAACTCTAAAACAACCCACGGGGATAAGAAAGAATTGAGTTTAGTTTTTTTTTTCCTAGTAATGGGAAAGGTAGAAAGCCCAAAAGAAAAATTACACTGAAGTAATGCAAGAAGAAGTGACTCTTAAAGAATTTGTTAAATCAAATGGCTCAACATAGTAGCAGGTTGTTCAAACATCATAAAGTCTATGTCCATCTAATGTGCATGATTGGTGAGGACATCTACACAGTTTATTATCTTCCCGATAAATGCTAGTGATTCGAAAGTGTCCTATATTGATCAAACAACAAATAGCTCAGACTATGCTCCATCCAGAAGCACAACCTTTATTTGCTTTGATACAACTCAAATGCATTATGGATGGTGAAAATTTGAGTGAACAAAAGAGGCCCGAACAAAACGGCCTAAAACAAAACAAAGGCGGTAATTATTTAACGCACTTTATTATTTGCTTTGATACACCACAAATTAAACTAGTTAATTTCTTTTCATTCAGTCATGGTCTTTTATGTACTTGCGCATTTCCAAAAATGCTTGGGCCATATAAATCTTCTTTAAAGGGCTCTTGTTAAGTGATCAGAGAAAACTTGGAAATTCAAGAATGATAATGATGCAGTTTCTTGGTAAAAGGCAATTCAAGAATTGTGAAGTTGTGTCCTATATCAGTTTGCTAGTTGTCAAGTTAGCTATAAACAATTTTTCTATTATGTTAGTTGGTGGCCAACAACTAAATGTTTTTCAGTTTTCTGTTTTGGTTGTTTCTTCTTGATAACCAGTTATCTTTAGTGCTATATATTGATAAGTAGTAGTGAGGTCTGCAAGTGTAATCACATAAGAGGAAGATTGGAGTGCATGAGAGAGATAGAGTGAAGCTTGGTGATTCTTGATGTTGTTGCTTAAATAGCAAAAAAATAAATCAAGATTCTATTTTGTACACAGAGATCTTTGTAACTCTTGCTCCATAGTAGATAAGTTTTGCTTCCTTCCCATGGATGTAGGTCTTTTGTGACTGAACCACATAGTTGCTTGTGTTCATCTTCTACCTCTTATCTTTGTTTGATTCAAATCTGTTTTTAGTTACTGCATGCTTGTTGTTCTACTGTTTTGTTTTCTGGTTTTCTTGTAACTTAGTTGCAGGCAAGAATCTTAACAATTGGCGCCGTTTGTGGAAACAAGAGAAGTAGATCAATCATGGGTTCAACCAAGTTTGACATTGAAAAGTTCTCTGGGTCCAATGATTTTGGCTTGTGGAGAATCAAGATGCAAGTAGTCTTGATACACCAAGGATTGGGCGATGCTTTGAAAGGTGAATCTTCTCTCTCTGCAACAATGTCTGAAAAAGAAAAGAAAGATTTAAGTGAAAAAGCAAAGAACACAATAATCTTGTGTCTTGGAGACAAAGCTTTGAGGGAAATAGCAAGGGAACCAACAGCTGCAGCAATTTGGTTGAAGTTAGAATCGCTCTACATGACAAAGTCAGTGGAAAATCGACTTTTCTTCAAACAACAACTCTTATTTCAAGATGGCAGAGGAAAGAATGTTGTCAGATCAAATTGATGACTTTAACAAGATTCTTAAAGTAAAGTTGGAGGATGAAGACAAAGCTCTAATGCTGCTAAATGGACTTCCAAGCAGCTATGTGCATTTTAAGGATGCTATGTTGTTTGGAAGGGATCAAACCATCACCCTTGAAGAAGTGCAATCATCAATTCAAACCAAGGAAATGCAAAGGAAATAGGAATCAAAGACTGACAGCAATGCAGAAGGATTGAATGTGAAGAGGGGTAGATCAAAAAAGAGGAGCTCAAAGTCAAATAAGCACAAATCAAAATCCAGAATTCAATCTCAAAGCAAGTTCAAATGTTTCCACTATCATAAGAAGGGACATTACAAGAAGGATTGCCCTGAAAGGAGAGGTAAATATTCAAAGAAATCTCAAGAACCAGGAGATGTGAACATTGCTCAAGCAGGTTATGAACTGTTGATGTTTTGGTTGTCTCAAACTCTGACATTGAGAAGAATTGGGTTATGGATTCTAGTTGTACCTTTCATGTGTGTCCAAGGCATGACCACTTTGAATCTCTAATTTTGAATGAAGGTGGAGTAGTGCTGCTAGGAAACAACAAACCATGTAAAGTCTAAGGCATGGGTTCAGTTAGACTGAAAATGTTCAATGATCAAGAAACACTCTTGACAGGTGTAAGGTATGTACCTGAAATCAAAAGAAATTTGATTTCTATCAACATGTTTGATGCTTTAGGATACACTACACAAATTGAACATGGCATGATGAAAATATTTAAAAATTTTGTGATTATTGCTAAGGGAATTAAAATGAATGGTTTGTATATCCTTGATGGTTCTACTGTTATTGCACAAGTTGTTGTTACTAGTCAAAACCAACATGATAAAATGAGTTTATGACATACGAGGTTAGGATATGTTAGTGAAAAAGGTTTACTTGAACTAGCAAAACAAAATCTCTTAAATCATAAAATAGAAAAACTGCATTTATATGATTATTGCATTATAGGAAAAGCTAAAAGGGCTAGTTTTGGAGTAGGTGTGCATACTGCACACAGACCTTTTGAATATGTTCATTATGATCTTTGGGATCCTGAAAGGACTATGTCTCATGGTGGTTTTTCTTATTTTTTGTCTATAATTGATGATTATTCTAGAAGAGTTTGGATCTATGTCCTTAAAAATAAAATGACACTTTTGGAAAATTTAAGGAATGATATGCTCAGATAAAAACTCAATGGAAACCTAGGTTAAATGTTTGAGAACTGACAATGGCCTTGAGTTTGTTTCAGAGCAATTCAATGAGTTTTGCAGGAAATTAGGAATCGAAAGGCATAAAACAGTGGCTAACACCCTTCAACAAAATGGCTTGGCAGAAAGGATGAACAGAACCATCCTGGAAAGGGTCAGATGCATGTTACTAAGTGCACGCTTACCAAAAACTTTTTGGGGAGAAGCTGTTACAACTGTTGCCTACTTAATCAATAGATGTCCTTCCTCTGCATTAGGTTTTAAAACACCTATGAAACTTTGGAGTGGAAAACTAGCAGATTACTCAAATTTGAGAGTGCTTGTGGCTCTGGTTTTTGCACATATCAAGCAAGACAAGCTTGGAGCTAGAGCTATCAGATGTGCTTTTATATGATATCCACCTGGAATAAAGGGGTACAGGCTTTGGAGGATGGAACCTGGTGAACTAAAATGTATCATTAGCAGAGATGTTATCTTTGATGAAACCAGGATGGCTATAAAGGCTAAGGATCAACAACAAGCTAGCAGTCAAGGCAGGAACTTAGATAATACTGAAGTTGAAGTGGAGCTACCAACACAAAATGTTCAAGTTAAGGAAATAGAAAATGGTCAACAACCTGAACCTATAGTAAATGATTACAGGTTGGCTAGAAACAGAGTTAGAAGAAACATTGTACCTCCTAGAAGATATGGACAAGCTGATCTGATTTACTTTGCCTTGACAGTTGCTGAAGAGATTCAAGCTACTGAACCTAGAAACTTCAAAGAAGCTTTGAACAATAAGGAAAGTGAAGAATGAATCACAGCCATGGAAAAAGAAATGTTTTCTCTTGAGAAGAACAAAACTTGGATTTTAGTTGATGTACCAAGAAATCAGAGAGTGGTAGGGGTGGAAATGGATATTCAAAAGAAAATAAGGTGTTCAAGGTGGTGAAAATGCTAGATTCAAAGCAAGACTTGTTGCAAGAGGTTTCTCTCAAGTTGAAAGGGTTGATTGCAAATAAATTTTCTCACTTGTTGTGAAGTATTGTTCCATTAGAATATTGCTAGCCATAGTGACTCAGTTTGACCTTGAATTGGATCAATTAGATGTCAAAACTGCTTGCCTCCATGGAGACCTTGAAGAAACCATCTACATGAAACAACTTGAAGGCTTTGCTAAGGAAAGTGGGAAGGTCTGCTTGTTAAAAAAATCTTTATATGGCCTAAAGCAAAGTCCTAGGCAATGGTATAAGAGGTTTGATGACTTCATGATGAGGATGAATTTTCAAAGATCTAACTATGATAATTGTGTGTACATTCTGAAAAGAGATGAAGAGGTGCTTTTGTATTTGTTGTTGTTATATCTTATTGGCAACTTCTAGCATGGATCAAATTGACAGGCTCAAGGATAAGTTGAGCTTTGAATTTGAAATGAAGGAACTTGGGATGGCTAAAAGGATACTAGGAATGGACATCAACAGAAATAGATCAAAAGGAGAACTTTTTCTGTCACAACAAGGCTATATGAAGAAAGTTATAGGAAAGTTCAAAATGCATTAGTCCAAACCTATCTCAACTCCTTTGGGGCAACATGAAAAACTGTCAACCAAGGATGCACCCAAATCAGATGAAGAAAGAGAAAAGATGACATTAATTCCTTACTCTAATGGAGTGGGAAGCATTATGTATGGCATGGTTTGCAGCAGACTCGATTTAGCTTATGCTCTTAACATGATTAACAGGTTCATGACAGATCCATGACCAGCACATTGGGGAGCTTTGAAATGGATTTTCAGATATCTAAATGGTTAATTATCTTCTGGTTTAAAGTTCAAAAGGAAGATGAAGAGTGAAGAACCTATCAAAGGTTACACAGATTCTTATTTCGCTGGTAACATTGATACCAGGAAATCCTTATCTGCATATGTGTTCACTTTCTTTGGCACTGCTGTTAGCTGGAGGTCTGTCCTTCAATCAATTGTGGCTTTATCTACAACTGAGGCAAAGTTCATTGCTCTTAGAGAAGCTGTTAAGGAAGCTAGATGGATCAAAGGGTTGGTAGGTGAACTTGTGATAACTCAAGACAGTGTTACTATTTACTGTGATAGTCAAAGTGGAATTGAGCTTTCAAAGCCTCAAGTTTACCATGAGAAATCCAAGCACATTGATGTTCGGCTACACTTCATTCGAGATGTTACTGAAACCAAGGAGATTTTGGTTGAGAAGATTTCAATTGAAGAAAATCCTGCTCATGCTCTTACCAAATCTGTACCACAATCAAAGTTCAAGCATTGCTTGGACTTGATTGATTTCTGTGAAAAATAAAGGTTTTATGAGAAGAAGAAACAAATTGTGATCAAGGGACAAGGTGAAGTTTTGTGAAGTTGTGTCCCATATAAGTTTGATAGTTGTCAAGTTAGCTATAAATAGTTTTTCTGTTATGTTAGTTGGTGGCCAACAACTAAGTGTATTTCAGTTTTCTGTTTTGGTTGTTTCTTCTTGATAGCTAGTTATCTTTAGTGCTATATATTGATAAGTAGCAATGAGGTCTGCAAGTGTAATCACATAAGAGGAAGATTGGAGTGTATGAGAGAGATAGAGTGAAGCTTGGTGATTCTTGATGCTGTTGCCTGAACAACAAAAGAATAAAGCAAGATTCTATTTTGTACACAGAGATCTTTGTAACTCTTGTTTCATAGTAGATAAGTTTTGCTTCCTTTTGGTGAGTGTAGGTCCTTTGTGACTAAACCATGTAATTGTTTGTGTTGATCTTCTACCTTTTATCTTTGTTTGATCCAAATCTGTTTTCTAGTTTAGTTACTACATGCTTGTTGTTCTACTGTTTTGTTTTCTGGTTTTCTTGTAACTTAGTTGCAGGCAGGAACCATAACAAGAATCATGCTCAATGGCCATAGACATTTTTTACAAAGCTGCAGCTAGGACGGGCCTTCATAACGTGAAGAAGCGACCCAAAGGAGGCTGCAATTGGTCTTACTCTTATTGTGAAAAAAAAAAATCACTGAAGTATGAATAACGCAATAATTTGCATGTGAAAGACACAAACATCGTAGTAGACTGGGTGAAAAATGCAACCCAAAATCCTTGAACATTTAGTGCTGGATAAGTTTTCCTCACGTGGAATATAAACCGAATAGAAAATTAAACTATATGCACTGCAGGTTGAGTTTCATTGAGGATTGATTCTAAATTAAAATAGTTTTGAGTAATTTTTGTCTTGATCCAAAAATTTGTATTAAGTTTTATTCTTAACTTAATTTACAATAAAATATTCAAACATAAATCACTTTATTTTAAAATTAATTTTAATCAAAATCAATTTAATTCAAAATTAATTTTATCAACACTTATCCAAACATACATGGAATCGTTTCTTCAAGATCCTCGTTATTCAATTGAATCACTAATAGGAATTGAATCAAGTAAAGTCATATATACTAACACCTTTTGTTCTCTCACAATATTCAAATTTAATATCTTACTTAATGGCACTCAGACTAATAAGCATCAACAAAATTATATTTTCTGTGAATCTAATTTTGGGGTTTTTCCAAGTTCTTAATTTACAATTCCTGAAGAGCCTTAGCTAAGTGCATGAATCCGTGTGAGTTTCAAAAATTAAGGAAGGTGATTCATATCACGCATATCGTCACGTCTCCCTGCGTTTAGGCAACTTGTGGGCTAAGCCACACTGCTAAAAATGTTAAGGAAGTCGAAAGCAACTGATGATTAAAAAAGCAAGTGCGCTTTCCTTGTGAACGCAGCAAATAGAAGGTAGCGAGGGTCATGACATGAGTGAGCACAGTGTCAATCAAGAAATTCCATTAGCTATAGGAGCAACAACGGGCCAAAAAATATCCTCTACTCTGCAATTTTGTGAGCATAAAATACCAAATAACATTGGTGGGGCTAGGGGCCCAGCTCCATCATTACATTCATGCTAATCTCGGAGAATCCATTAATGAACGGAATGAAAGCACATTTGACTTTCACCCTAAATAACTAAAGCATACTTGACCATCTCACTTTCGGTGTAGCTTCAATATCTATTATTTTTTATATATCGTAAATTTCAGAGCTCAACGGTATCATCACTATGATTTGTTATGGAATAGACAAGTTTAGAAATAGATATCCGGGTCAAGATGGCTACTGGCAGTCCAATCTTTGTCTAGTTAAAGATGTTTGTTTGTTTGTTCTGAATGTTTTTTTTTGTTCTCCCAGGCCAGTTTATAGAACTGGAGCAATTTAATCTTGTCACATTCAATTAGTTTAATGAATTTAAATATAAAAGTATCAAATTAATCATCACCTTTTACTAATCATAGCAACTGTTGGATGTATCACGCTTGTTAAAAAAAATCTAGATTTAATTGTCTACTGTTTTGATGTATCATGATTCACTTTGACAACTCACATACATTAATTACTACTTCCTTTTTCGGCTACACAATATTAATTATTAGTCCATCCAAGATAAGCTTTCAAAAGAAAAAAAAACAGTTTCAAACAGGAGCTTAATTTGAATGAATCCTACAATCTTTTAACATGCAAAATACAACATAATTATTCTCTAATGAGAATATAGACATTACTATTAATCACGATTGAATTTTGACAAATAGTAGTTAAATTCTATCAAATTTTCGTAATTTAGCATTACTCTTTTAACATCTTAGGGCGTTTTTGTTTCAACTTTCAAGTATAAAATTGTATCTTCAATAGTCATATTCTCCAGAATAATACGACTAAGAATATCATTCTCAATATGTTTAATTGATATATAGTAAAATATAATTTTTTAATTAAAAACTAAAGGTGCAAAAATGTAGAGATACGTAATTATTGTAGAAATAATTTTCATTCTCATAAAATTCACCTTTCAGGATTTCACTATGAGAATAAAATGTGGTATTCCCGATTTAACTTTTCCAAGAATAATTTTTATACTTGGAACAAACACAACCTTAACTGTGTAAGAGCTGGGTGCCATGTAGCTTCGTCAACATTTTCCTTTTCCAGTCATATTTTCCTCCCCGAATAACGCAATGTAATCGTTAATAAAGTAACAAGAATGCAGTGTCCGTATGTGCCAAAACATGAATTTTATTGAGAGGGGACGAACATAAAAAAAAATTATATCATAAATAAAAATATTCTAAAAATAATACAAATCTAATATAAAAAAATTATTACAGAAATTAAAATCACTTCAGATAAAATCATATGATGTATTTTTATCTATTTTTATCTACGATCACAAAACAATAGTCATATGTTATTTTCTAGATACACCACTAGCTTCATTAATAATAACACAAAATTTGACATTGAAAATTTCTTCCCTTATTGTGTTCTTAACCTTTTCAGATAAAACACGAAGAATTTCCTTTTGAATTTTAGGGGAATTATATGATGCATTTTAAAGAGTTTTTTCTAAAACAACTGCTGCAACTTTTTGGTTATAGGAAGCTAAAAACCTTACCATCTTAAGAAAATTACCATGGTTAAGTGAATCTAAGCTTTCATCATGACCTCTAAAAGCATATCCTTGAAGAGTAAGCCATCTTGTCACATCCACAGAAACTTGTAGTCTCAAACGATTAGTTACAATCTCCTCAGAAGTAAGTTTTTCAACCAATATCTCAATATGTTGAGATTGATTCATAAGATTACTACATGAACTCACAACATTTTTATGCATTGAGATAACATTTTTTCCAATATGGCGTAGAAAAACACATTTTTCTCCTTCATTAACCTTTTTCCAATTTCTAAATCCTTCAACAACAAATGTATTAAGTCCAAAACGACCACTGCCACATAGTTTACTAAATAAATAACAAGGCAAACAAAATGCAGCATCTTTGCTTGGAGAATACTATAACCAAGATGGAAACAAATCAAACCAAGAACAACGAGAAGAAAGAGAAAAAGAGGGAAAAAAAAGGAATAAATGGATACTTGAAACTCTTCTCTTTCACTGGTTTACCAAATGAAATAACTCTTTTGACTTCTTCTGTTCTCTTGGGATTTGTGTTTCCTTTTTCTCCTATGTCCAGACCTCTCACTTTTATAGTGTTCTTTATCTCTCTTTCTCTTTTTTCTTTTCCTTTTTTTATTATTTTTTTTCGTTTTATCATCTTTTTTTCCTTTTTTTCTTTTTCTGTTTTCTCTGTTTTTCATTTTATTTTTATTATATTTTCTTTCCTTTTTGTATATATATTTTTTCTCTTTTATGTTTTCTTTTCTTTTTATTATTTTCATATTCTTTTTCTTTTTTTACTATATTTTTCTTTTTTAATATTTTTTTCTCTTTTTTTTCTTTTATTTTTATTTTTTTATTAATTTTTGTAGAGGGACGGTGGCCTACCCTAGCCCCCATGGTTCCGCCCCTGTGACAAAGGGAAGCATATGAGGAGCTTCCACGTAACAGTCGCTTTAGGAAGAACCGAAACTCGAGTCACGAGCCTCAGCGCCTAGGCCCACTTAGCTTGGAGGGGAAGGAGAAACCAAAACCGGGCCGGAAGAAGAAGAATAGGAAAGTCTCTGACCATAAAATAAAGGGAAGAAAAATAGTAGAGGGCATATAAACAATGTACCCACTAGCCATAATTATGGGAAGCACTAGATTCACGTTAACCCCTCATAACTTTATGGCTGTAAATTTTAATTCTTGTTCACACTTTGCCCAACATCATCATTCATAAAGTGTCATTAAATAATAATTAATTTAATTATAATAATAATTACTATTGATACTATAATTTATTTAACTATTGTTAAACATAATGTCTTTATAGTAGAAAAATTGATAAAATTCTTTGTCTAAATATTATATTCAGGATTCAAATTTAAAAAATATTAATTAAATCAAAATAATTTCGTAACAATTATTTTATACTCTAAGTGATTAAGTATAATAGGACATCAATTAAGTTTTGCATGATCTAAAAAAAGTGATACTAATCCTAAGCTAAGTAGGGAGGGATAGATAAATTGTAAATAAGAGGGTTGACTAGTTGACGTTGGACTAGCAAGTGAACAAGAATAGAACAACAAGTCATTATAATGTGAGAAGACAAGTCCCAATCCACGTGGCTGTGTAGTACCGTTGTTGTCCTCCGATAATGTGAGAAAAAAGCGGCACTCTTCTGCAGATTAAAATAAAATGGCACCAGCTGTTGGATGAGTTTCTAGTATATATTTTAGCACACTGCAAGACAATTTTGCAGTTGAAAGGCGCAGCGGTTCTTCATGTATGTAGCAGTAACAATAGCACCCACTAACCTACGCTACCCTCCTGCCAAGTGCCAACAAAACCCAACCCACCGAATCATAAAGGATAAATATTTACTAAAATCAAGATATATCATTGCCAATCCATGCATCACTACAATAAGCAAAATTAAAGCTGCAAAATATCAGCATCATCGATGCAAGTGTTTCAAAATCATTTGGATTTATACACCGCTAATCGTATTCAATAACAGAAACCATAATAAAAGAGCCAATCAGCAAAATTTTGAAACAGTTAGTAATAGTTATGGGTAAAAACAGAGAGAGAGAGAGAGAGAGAGAGAGAGAGAGAGAGAGAGAGAGAGAGAGAAAATATATATATATATATATATATATAAATTATAAAATAAAATATATCCCCCGTGATCGATAAGAGACAATGATCTGAACGAACCATAAGTACGAAGAAATTAGGGGTAGCCCACACCCAACCTCGCTTTTATATATATATATAAAAAAAAAAAAAAGTAGTACCTGGTACTGGTACCATTTATATTTTTATATATTTTTCTGAGGTGAAGAAGCATCATCAGCGATCGATCAAGTTGAATAAAGAAAGATAGTAGTACCTTGGAATAGGAATATTTGAAACTAGTATTGTAAAATTGTGATTAAAAAAAAGGTTTATCAATAATCAGGCATAAGGTGGCTGATTTTGCCTTCCTCGAGCGACATCTTGCGCTCCGTAAATTTCAACCAAATACAAACCCCGGTGAAGCTAAGCACCAAGCTAGCAAGGCCACTTCCCAAGCCGATCCCAACAATGGCCAAAACGGATAAGCCCCTATTCCTAAGCGGCGGCAACGGGTAACCGTAAAGATCCTTATTCCCTAGGAATGAGCTGGCGTTGAATCTGGGCAAGTTCCCGCTCCGGTTGGAAAGCGAAGCCGGGATGGGCCCGGAGAGGCGGTTATTTGACACATCGAAAGCGGAGAGCCGAACGAGCAGGCCCAATTGCTGAGGGATGGGCCCAGTAAGCAAATTATCGTGGAGGTCGATGATGTTGAGGTAGGCGCACATTGTGAGCTGCGGGGGGATGGCCCCTTCGAGACGGTTCGATGAGAGGTTCAAGACGGCGAGGTTGACCAGGGACTGAAGGTCAGCGGGGATTGGGCCTGTGAGGAAGTTGGAGGAGAGGTCTAGGGCTTGGAGATTGGTACAGTTGGAGAGGAAGGGGGATATGGTGCCGCGGAGAGAGAGGTTGTTGAGGGAGAGCTTGAAGATGCGTCCGTTGTTGCAGATTGCGCCTCTGAGATTCGTGGTGGAGTCGTTGCAGGGCGTCGCGAAGTTCTCTTCCTTCCAGTTATGGAGCTGGTTGTTTGGGTCTTGCAGCGACTTGCTTAGGTGCGTCATGCACGCTTCGTCGCTTGGATCTGATAAAATCCCCGGGATCAGAGTAACCCACCACAGTAGCAGCACGGTCCCAACATCCATACCTGATTCTTCTTCCGATGATTATTTATTCCTTATACGAGGACGAGGACGAGGAGGAGGACTGATTCAGATTGAGATTCATCCAAGGCGAAGCCAAGTAACTGAGAAACAGTGAAGCACGGGAAAGAGGGATCTATTTAAGCCTTGCTTGCTTCCGAATAAAAACAGGGGAAAGTAGAGAAAGCGAGAGATGTCGGAGTTTGTTCCTTGTATTGTATCTCTATCTCTCTTGTGTTTTGTTCGGCTCTGTTAAGGCCAAAGCGAGTGAGAGAGAGAGAGGAGACTAATTGAAAAATGGTCTTAACTAAAGTAGTACTACTCTTCAATCCTGTGACTGGATGCCTGCCTAGTTTGTTTTGTTTTTATATTAAAAATTAATAATAATTATGAGTAGTATTATAAGTTTTTTTTCTTCTTCTGTTCCTTTATGGGAGGGTTTGGTTGGGATATGGACGTGGTACGAGTGAAGCACTTCTCGTAAATTTGGCTCACGAACGAAGAGAACGCGCGTGCGTGAGTAGAACTTATCCTGTATCATGCCCAAGTAATTTTTTCACCATCAAATTATCACTGCCCTAATCTAACGGTTATGACTTGATGTGCTCAACTTTGTGTTAGTACACCAGATTATAGGACCCAACTCTGTGGGTTGAACAAGTGAACAACCCATCCAGGCAGCAGAGCACAACTTCCGACATCGTTTTTGTCCGCTGATTCCACATCGTCCGCCATGACCACCGCCTAAGTGTCCACCGCTGTTGAGTCCTAATATTTCTCTGTGTCTCTAGGTCCCAATCCATGAAAGAATAACTCTTCAGCATAAGTAAGCTTAGGATCCTTGCAAAAAATTTCATTCACCAACACTACACATTAAAAACCAAATCACGAAGAAACTTTTATGATGACTATTCTTGACAAAAATTGTAGCTCCAAAATCATAGCCACCGTATAGACCTCCAATTTTGGTATTATTGATAGCCACACAAAAGTCTTTCAGGGAGCTTGGATCATAATTAAGCAAAGGCAACAAAGGATGCATGCCGGCAAAGCCAAGGCAAAGGAACGGGAAATTGAATCAGAATATGAATTAGTTTGTTTGCGCAGGTTAATTATTGAGGATCGCCGTGGCGGCGACAAATGGCAACAACTTTCAGGAAGATCGAAAAACTTCATTAACTAAGCATAATCTAATGTAATGTCACAAAGTTACTTACGCATATGTTTTCCTCAAGCACACTAACCAGGGTCGGGGTTTTGTTTGATGGAGTGAAAATGAAAGTGTAGATAGAGGGAAGCAGAACCAGAGAGGGTTTGAGTGGGGCCTTTCGAATTGGAGTTTGTGGGGAGCGATGACCTCCAAATAGGAGGCCTAAGACAGCGACAATACGTCAAGGACATTTTTGACTTTTTCCATTTCCATTTCCACGCCACTCTATTTTCTACGGTACTAACTGCACTTGCCGTTTATACGTTCAAGAAAGAGAAACACCCTGATTTCCTGTTCCTGTTCTCTCCTTTTCCTTTATTTTTTTTTTTTTTAATAAATAACACTATAACAGTAAACAATAATAATAAAATAAAAAGCTCGCTTTAGTCCTTTCTTTATCGTCTAATTCTATGTTACTGAACAGTCTTCGTTTTTAAATTTACTAATCAGTTCATTTCTTTTTAAAATCTCAAAAGCTCGAATCTTGATGACGAATAACGCTAGGTTGTTCTGCTCGACCAAAACAGTCTGCATGTTTAATGTTTTGCATCACAATCGTGATTGCAGGCTTGCAGCAATGAAAATGATTTTAAAAAGTAATTAGCAAATATTTCTTCTCTATATGGATATTTTTAATTAAGTATAGTATTAAATTTTAAATTAAAATTATAAGAGAATATATAACTAACTCTAATAAATAAAAATTAAAAATATAAATATTTCAGATTTGAAAAGAAAAAAATAATTTATAAAACTTGAATAAAACAATTTAACAGTGTAAGAAACTAAACACTAAAAAAATTAAAAAGTAATTACTTTGAGAAATCTAAAACTTGGAAGAGAAAAAAATTGAAGTTTTTAATGTGATTTTTTTGAAACAATACTAACAAAATTATGAGTTATTTTTTAAATTAAATAATAATAAAATCACATGTCATAAGGAAAGAAAATTTACAAATTAAAAACCGTTGATATAAATAGTTTGACACTTGTATTTTTTAATCAAGGATTAGGATTCTATTCTCAAATAAAATCAACAATTATAGATATTACTTTACTCCTATATAGGATCCATCCTATGTGAAGAAGATTAGTTGTCAAATACAAGTTTCATATATGTCCTGGTTTAAAAAAATTACAAGTTATGTCATTTTCAAAAGTAAATATTCTATTTTATTATACAAATAAAAATAATTCAATTTAGTTAAATTTTTAATTAAATAGATTAATTTTGCAATAAATATGAATGATTTCTAGAAAAATATATTTTTTTCCAAACAATTTCATCAAAAAAAGTATTCTCATTATAAAACTCACTAAAAATTTGTTACTAATATTTACACTTTATTCACGATTTTTTTTACCATTTAGATAAATATAGTATTTTAGTACATGCAATTCACAAGATATATACATGTTGTTTGAAAAATTAAAATTTATTATAAAAATTACTTTTAAAATATATGAAAATTAAAAATCAAAATCAATAAATATTTTTAATCACATGATGCACTATAGTTGTGTATGATATATCGATCTGGGCCCTAATAATTTGCATGCTATTTATGATTACGCCTGCTGATGATCGATCAATGGCATTAAACAAATGATACCAATGTGTGTCTGGCATTCTACACTCCTTCACTCACTTATTGGGTGATATAGGATTTTGTTTTAGAAGATAGGAAATAATAATGTAGGTTTTTTTTTTAAAGAGAAAATGATAATGTAGGATTAACAAACACAAAGTGAGTGAATCTGGGCTCATTTGGGTTGGCTTGCACAGGTTGATCGAAAAGTGAGTAAATTTAATTCAGTTTATTTTTTAGCGAGTTAAAGATAATCAATTCGGTTTCATCCATCACAGATCAGTGAATTTTACTAGTTACCTCACCTAAAATTATATACATATATAAAGGTAAAAGTTGAGGTGATAAAAATTAAGGTGCTAAACAAAAATCAAAGCATCAATAGGTTCGTTACTTTATGTCTCACAGTTTATATATATTAATGATTTGAAAAGCTTTTTGTACGTGATAGGGTAGCATTACCAAACTACGGATTTAGATAGTTTATGGCTTTGTTTCTTGCTTGAGTTTGGTCTTTGCTCCCCAAGTTGTTTGTCATTATTCTTTTTTTATCCCTCAAGTTAATTAATGTTATTCAGGAGAGCTTGTTTAGATTTCGGGTTAGATTTAATGAGTTTTGTCAATCTAGTTGAGATTGTCTCCATCTTGGGACTGCAGCCATATCCCTTTTTGTTTTAAAAAGTAATTTGAAAAGTCATATTCAGGTTATCCTTTATTATGATTATAATATAATTAAATACGTGAGTTTACATGCTACTTACCTGTATTATTTAGTGAGTTAGTGTAGTAATTTGTAATTATCTTTTTTTTTTAAATAATCATAATTCGCAAATAAACCTAACTTTTTAAGTACGTGAGTTTACATGCTACTTACCTTTATTAAGGATGTTTTTATTTCTTCAAATTTTTTTTGCGTGTCAATTTTTATAATGTCAAATATCAATAATTTATATTTTCATATAAATTATTTTAAAAGGCATCACCACTAAATTTAAGTCATAAATATTTTTCAATTATTTATTGGAATTAATTACAAATACTTTTCTCATAATATATTTTTGAAAGCACTTTTCTCATAATTTAGAAATGATTTAATTTTAGGTGTACTTAAGTTTAAAAGATTATTGTCTGATTCTTTGAACAAAAGTAAATAGTACGATGAGTGTGCAACTGATCCCGGCTCTGAACATAAAAAAATGAAGGTATCCGGAAATTGATTTGGCATCTGAACTGAAGCAGATTACATTATTGAAGTGAGGCCAAGGAGAAATCTTCGCATAACAAGAGTGATGATGGTCCTCTAGAGATAGCACTTGGACACAAAAGGAAACAGCATCTTTAACACACACAACACTATCAAAGTCAAGAGAACCAGTAACCCACCAACGCTTCATGAAAATGCACATTACCTGGCACTTCATGTTTACATCAATTTCCATTCTCTCAAGAGATTGTTATTTTCTTATACAACATTTTTGAAAAATTCAGTCAGATTGATTTTAAGCTTCCAAAATCCAAACAAATGCAATAACCAAATATAAGGAAAATGTCATACCTTTGTTAACAAAATTTAATCACTTAGACTTCTTTTTTTTATATTGTTGTATTAGAGATTGTACCCCGTTGGTCATATGCTGACCGATTCATTCTGTTTGATTTTAATTTTTCGTATTGCACACTTGAGATTAAGAGATTGTGTATTGTCGATCAATCAATCTCATAAAATTTCATAAATTCTCGTGAGATAATCGATGACCAATTTTTTTACTTTTTACTCAATATCAACAATTTTTGGGGTGACAAAATGGTCACCGACTTCAGGATAACAACCATGATGCTTAATGAAAAATTAAATGTCAAAATTATCATTATGAGGTGAAAAAAGTCTAATGATAACATAAAAAGATAAATTATAATTTTTCACTTCAATGTCGAAATAGGTCTTATTTAAGAAAAAATCTATCCTAAAACAAATATCTTTTTAATTTACAACACAGCAAAATGTGTTTAACAATAATTCTTTAATCACAATATATAGTACCTCATTGAAAAATCGAGCTCTACTTGTGGGAGCATTTTGTTAATTATATATAATTATCCATTGGGAAATGCCTGTTGGTAATACCTAAAAGAAGCGTGTACCATGCACCTTTGAAGAGTGTGGATGATAGCTAGATTTGTTTGTTTTGCACCCTGCATGAGAGATTGCGGATTGGGAATTGGTCCAAATAAAAATTAGAATCAGAATTGATTAATTGATATTGAAGATACGATCAAAGGTTTTGTTAATCACTGTTTTATTGAAGAATTACTAATAAATTTTTGTTAAAAATTATGATAAAAATATGTTTTAAAAACCATTGAGAGTATATTAAGAAATTTTACTGATATACTGCTAAACATCTGGCTATAATAAAAAGTGAGAGAAAATAATATTGGTTGAATTTATCCTAATAAAAAAAATGTTGGATATGCATCGCAGCACCTTCCTTAATTTTCGTTGAGTCAAAACGTCAAAGACATTAATTTATTTTGACACGAAATTTGTTCCAAAAGTAACAATCCCTTCTCCCAATCCCCCTCTTCCATCTCACAGTTTAGGGTCAATATTTAAATCGTTGCATTGATCTGAAGATATACTAGTATTACTATAATACCACATGGTTTATTAAGTGGTAAAGTCCCAAAAGACGCGCAATTTAAATTTGTTACGCCACTCACGCAAGCCGTTTTTACTTTCTAAGTCTCTTTTGGCGTGGCATTTGATCCTCCACCCCACACAATCCAATTCAAGCTAATCATCAAATAATCGTTCTTTCTCGCATAATAGTAGTGAAATATCTTGCGAATTGATGTGTGACCAAAACAACTTGATGGAGATGCTAACCTATGGAAACAGCATCAAGAGTTGTTTTAGGACTAATTCTTTTGTTTTGTTTGGGTCATAAGCCTTAAGATCTTATTTGGGCTTTAATTATTAAGAAAGGTGGTCCAATTGCTATTGGGCCCATGTGTGCCTTTGTTAGGGGTAACAAAGGGTCCAACATGAGTGTAGTAGTATGAAGACACAACAATACTTTTGGGGACAGCAGCCATGCTTGGAACTGTAAAACATACTTGTTTCACCATGGATGAAAAAGGGGCCCACGAGACTCGTGTGGTGAGAAATTCGGGCCTTAAGTTCAATGGTGAAATATGAGCCCTGTAATATGACCATGGATCTTCCACTTCCAGTAGCCCAATATGGTCCCACAACAATAGAACAAGAGTAATCTTATTCTTGGCTTTGATGGATAGCATATTGGTTTTGGTTTATGCGATAATGCGAGACAATCGGATATTTTCGAGTTCTGTCTGTGATACTGCTGGATGTGACCCATGTTTAACTAACGAGAAACAGTATATAAATCAAATCCTAATTCTCTGCTCTTGTTTGGTAGGTAGATAGGCATGAGATTGATTTTTCTTTATTTTTGGAAAAGGAAAAAGCATACACGTGTACTGTGCCAGCTTGATTATTTTTTTTTTCAAAAATAGGAATTTATCATTGGATAAATTTGTATTTTTATACAATTAAAATTTATAAAAGTAAATATCTTTTCAATGTATAAATTATATTTTAAATTTACAATAAATATTATAAATTGTCATTTAAGATTATTTTTTAACAATTGATAATTTTTTAATTTTTTTTTTATTGAAATTCAATTTAGAGATATAGATAAAATAGGGTAAATTAAAAAATGATAGACGTTTGAAAAGATAAAAATATGTAACTTGAGATAGGTAAAAAATATTTTTTTTTACTAATTGTAAGAGTGATATCTAACAGACATTCATATTTAAAAGAGAGAAGAAATAAAATATTTAAAATGTCTATTTGACAAAGTGGGGAAAGTAGAAATCTCACAGAGTCACTCCGCACATCATAAAATTTAATTTGTAATATAAAAATAGATAATTATTAATCTTATTAGAAAACCTAAAAAGTTGTTTCTAGCTAGAAACAGGTTATAAAAATACATATGAAATTTGTTAATATGCCCCAACGTTTTTTTTAATAGCAAAAAACATGTTATCAAGTTAAATTTAGTTTTCTTAAAATATACATTTAAAATATAACTTGTTAATATGCTTATTTTAAAAAGTAAATAAGTGTATATTAGCTTTCATAATTACTGACATATACCAACTTGGTTTTCTAGAGAACATTGATAAATTTTAATTTTAATTTTCTTAAAATACCCAAAAAGTATTAGGGTCATTCTCTTTCTATTTTTTATTTTAAAAATTGTTTTTTAAAACAGTTTTAATCAACTTACTAGCTAATTTTACACTTATAAGTTATAAAATTTTGTAAACTAATTTAAAACAATTACTTTAAAAAGTAAAAAACAAAATCTACTGAAGAAATTTTTCTAATCTAATTTTTCTTATTCCCTCGTGTGAAGAAAACACAATACTGTTTAGGAATTAGCATGGTGCACAGTACTTCTTCTCCACACGATGGTCAGCAACTCAGGGAAGACTCTCGCAACATGCTAGACGCTATCTCATTAACCATGTCCGATTAATCTTATAAGATATTCCGATCAACTTCATGTAAAAATTAAGGCCCATACTCGGCAAACAAAGGCAAGAGCCTCCTCCCACCACCCTGCTTCAAAATGTAAGATGATACCATTCAAACGAGATTTAGTCTTGAATATTTTTTTCCTTTTTAAAATATAAGTAGGTAAACAATGATAAACATAAATATACACAATCTTCTTAAATTAGTTGGTACATATTAACACAACCTTGGAGTTGGAGCAACACATCCCTTTCATTTTTAATGTAACAATTGGAATAACATTTTTACTACTTTTATTTTTATAAAATTGTTTTAATATAATGATATTAATTTGGGCATTTATAAGACTATTTTTCTTTCTATCTTTTTTCATCAGCCATCACATCAATTATTTTAGATCACACTTTCCTTATTCTAAAAGAAAATTATAGTATAATACTCAAAAGAATATACCTTTCTATCTTTTTAGTTGTCTGCTATTGATTTTTTAAAACTAAATTTAGTGAATATATGCTATGTATTTTTTCTGACTAATATATTCAACATACTAAAAGCTTTCATACCAAGAACAGAAAAAATACTTGTACATGTAGCGACAACAAAAATAGCCTTTCCATGTAGGAATGTAGCAACTATACATAGCTACCAATAGCATAGGGATGGAACGGAAGACAAAGTCGCATTCTACTTGTTTTTGGTGTAAAGGATTTGAGAATCAAAATTTTATCTCTTGATCCCTGAATAAGACTTTGGCGGCATAATGTTGGACAAACTCTTTTCTTTTTGGCCTGAGTTAGATATTGAATTGTATAAATCGATGGATTAGAGACGACACATAATAATCCTTTCCCCCTTCGCATTAAAGCCATTCAGCACGGGAGAATGTCCACACTAAAAGGATGGCCACGAAAAATACTCCTTCTCATTAAATGACAGTACTCAGTAGACAATAGTGTTCATTATTCATGGACACAACCAAATATTTCTTCCGTGATGAGGATGCATGCATAAGTAGAATTGGATAAGAGGTCTAGATTAACTTTTTTTATATTAGAAAGGACCACATTCTTTTAAAATTATATGGAAATACTTCTTATAACCAAAAAAAAAAATATGGAAATACCTCAAAAGTTTCTTTAGGAAATACTACTATTTAGGTATGTATGTGTTTTGTGTTAATAAATTTTAACCATACAATTAATTGTTATAATTCACGATCGTCCAATATTACTTATAAGAACTACTAAATCACTAAAAAAGGTACCTTTTAATAATAGATAAAAAAAGTGTTAAGATTGTTTTATTAATATTATTTTTAGTATATAATATTTTTAAATTAAAAATGTCCGTTTAATCCAATGAATTTATCAGAGCAGAAGAATAGAGGCTTCATCAAAATTAATCAAATCCAATAATAATTATCCCTGTTAACTCTCTCCCCTATGAAGCCATACACTCTCAAGCGCCTCCATATTCTTGATCCTTCTACATGGCTAATTAATCTTTTTGACTTCACAATGCACGCTGTTCTCATACATTATACCTTTTTTGCTTTTGCCATATATCGGATATTTGGATTACCATGTCACCTTTTTTTTAAGGCACGCCCACCTAATTAAAGCCAAACATTGCAAGTTAATGCCAATAGAAATGCTGTTTTTCATCACGAAGGGGGTGCTGCCGCATGTAGTCTTCAGAACAAGTGCACATAGGGCATGTACTTAGGAATTTTGTTTTTCACTTCAATAGATCGATCCTTGGTTTAATTAATTAAATAACTATGCATCATCAAGCTTTTTGCTTAATTAAGTGTGTGGTGGTCTGGTTTGGATCGTGATTAATGATACTTTAAAAAATACACTTTTGTCAGATTACTTCAAAGGATAAAGTTTGTGCCAGTATACAGAGATGAAGAAACATGTAATTCGTTTTGCATGCAGCTTGCTGTTTACTTTATACCACACATATACTTTCATGTTCAATATTGTCCAATCTCAGAGAGAATATAATGCAATCAAATTAAATAGTGGCCTTGGGCTCAATTTATATATATTCCTCTCCTGTCCCAAGTGCGCTTACGTGTAAGTTAATTTCGTCCCTCTTCCCATAGTGCCATGATTCAATTTAGATCATAAGCACAAGATCCGGAAATTAATTGATCAGAATACAGATATATAATAGCCCACCATGTGTGAATGACCGTACCTTTGTTAAGTGAGCTTGATCACTTGGGGATAGCTAAGCCACATTAGAATATTAATCAGATTGCTTTTATGAACATCATCATTAGGATTACATAGGGCCTATATAATAAAAGAAATGTCTGAAAAGGGGTTCAACAATAAGACTTTATTTAAAGCAGCAGACAAATTGTAACTTGATACAGGTCATGAAGTCATTAATCAGATCACGTAAGGTCATTCTGAGGGAATATATTTTTGCACCTAAGCCCCTTTGATAGAATTGGGTAAGGAATATCTGCTGCCTTTAGCCAAAGTTCAATAAGAACAAACGATTATGTAATGATGACAATGGACGTGAAGAACCAATAACAATGACATGATGATATGGATTATCACCCTCAAACAGTAAAATAATATGAGGACAGTCCTTTAGAAACATTCAATAATCGATATTAGTCATTAAATTATTTTAATAGTTTATTGGAAGATGATGCTTTATGGGAAAGAAAGAGACAAGGAGAGAAGAGAAATGAAATGATAAATATGGAAAATAGTGAGATATAATTAAAAAAATAGAAATAGAAAAAAAGTAAATTGAGTAAAAATAGTGAAATATGAGAAAATTAACATTTTAACTTATTCATAAAAAATATTCAAATGGTTTAAAGAAAGAAATGTTAAAACATTTTAAAAAAAATTTAAGATATAAAATGCTTTTAACCAATTTAATAAATATTGTTTTGAAGTCTTCAAGGGATGCACTTGTGATAAAATTCCACATGATAAAGAGAGATCCCAGGCCCAGCATCGCATGATTGAGACACATAATGAGCTGTTTTTGTACTTGCGAGTTGCGACGACCAACAAAGTGGAAGATAATGATGAATTGAAACGAATGATAAATAGAGTCTTCCCTATATTGCCCAACATAATTTTATCCTCCGAACCGTAACCCTTTATAGTCTTCTTGTCCGTTTCTATATTCAGGACTGTTTTCGAAAATTCTTTACCTTAAATGTGAAAAAAATAAATTTTTAACACATAAATTTTTTGAAATATAAATAATATTAAAAAATATAAAAATTCGTTACATTCTAAATAATTATCAAAACTATATATTAAATATTAATTTCAATTAAGAAAGAGGAACAGCAAAAAAAAAAAAAGAAAAAAGAAAACGAGAAATGTAGGTTTTGTTTTTTTTTTTTAATTAAGCTAATAAAAAAAAAAAATTGACTCCTGAACAGAAGTCCCGTTTGCCCTGATCCAGGGCCGGCCTGTCTATATTCTATCCACGGTTTTATGAACTTCTTTTCTTGTCTAAGTCATTGTAGACTCCTGACTTGTCAAGCTCTAACTGATTAGAACTCGTTGAGGTTCAAAATAACCTTTAGATAAGATTCTAACACAGGAAAATTGATGATACGAATTTGGAGTACTAGGATATAAAATTTTAGGAGCTTTCCTCTCATCGTACGAGGAAAATGTTTAATGCAACAGTTAACATTTTAAAATTGCGCACAAAGCTCCCTATTGTACTAGCTAGAAATTAACATCGTGTTTTAGTAAACAAGCATTTGCTATTTTGATAGAGGTAAAAATCAAAAGATTATGCATCTGTCCTAGCAGCAAAAATTGGCATCTGAGGCATAGAAAGCGCAGTCTTGAGATTGGAAGATAGATCCCAAGAATCCACGTTAGCCAATAATTTGGTCACTGTTGAAGGCATTCCAAAGAGCATTGGCATGCTTGTCTTATCTGGGCTCTCTTCTCTTGAGCTACTCAAACTTGTCATCAGAGAAGAAGGATTTGACAAGTGTGTTCCCATGTTGCTCCGTTCCTCAACTTCGTGATGAAACATGTTATCTAAGTCCGTTGAGAAGGGCTGAGTTCTACAACTCTCAATTCTTTGATTCTCATCAAGCTGTTGGGTAGATGGATACTGAACCATCTTCCATTCTGATTGGTTTTTGCATCTTTTCTGCATTAGAATGGTTTCTTGAGTGTGGTCATATGTAGAAGATTTTTGGTTAACAGTAGCCTCGCTTCTAGTTCCATTATCCATCTCTCTTTTCCGCTTAGCTTGTTCACTGCTAAGAAGGTTATTGCTCTCCATAATTTTTTCCACGTCATATCTTGTTATTTCAAAGTTAGTGACAGCATTAACTCCTCTGAATTTAATAGCAGCAATGTCATAGGCTTCAGCTGCTTCCTCTTGGGTACCTAACGTTTTATTTTAATAAAGGTAAGTATTAGCTTCCCGTACCGACAATGGATTATTATTATTATTTTGGTCTAAAGCATGAGAATGAGAATGAGAATGACATCAGAATCTTATAATTAAAAATATTAATTGAAGGTATGATTGTTTATCCTTCTGAGCTAACAGCTTTGATAAAAGCTGCCTTCAGGACTAACAGTGTTCTACAATATTTAAAGTGGCTCTTGATCAGCCTTATATATGTGACTGAAAAGAAAAGTTCAAATCAAAGATTAGCTTTTAAGTCATAAGCTCGCTCTCGGTCATTTCCTATTTTGAAACATGTTACAGGAAAAAATAGTGGTGGCTAGCAAAGGAAATATTAACAACATAACTGACAAAAATAATAAATCAGAGAATGTGAAAGAACTCACTAAAGGTTCCAAGATATAGATCTTTGTTTCCAGCCACTCTTCCAATTCGAGCTTGCCACCTTCCATGTTGGTGGTGCCTGCTACCAAGTTAATCAGAATGAACTGAGTTTAGAACAAAGTTAATTCTTCTCCAGGTGTAAATCTTGTTACATTAAATTGCAATGCATATACTGTGTAAATGCTAGCCTGTGAGACCTTGTTACTCCTCTGTACATGGAGGCCCCTCTTGAGAATCCGCTGCTTTTCCTGATTGGAAAATTTTTAATGTCATGGTTGTGAACATGGAGTGGTTGTTCACTTCAAGTTGATACAGAAGCAAATATATTTACCTTCGTAAATGAGCTACATATTCTTGTCTCGTCATGTTCTTCATTTTCTCAAGTTCGTTTTGATAATTTTCCAACTGTTAAAAGATCATACTTGCATCAGTTACTGTTATTAAATCCTGGAAGCTGAATCCAGATTCAATCAGAAGATAAATTAGAAAGAAAGTAATCATTACTGGGAAATTTATATGAGAGGAGGGTCCCCAATATTTGAGTGCGGCCATATCATAAGCTCTTGCAGCTTTTTCTTCCATATCATAACCCCCTATAATAAATTTTTTGAAGTCACTTGTGTAAGCATTTATTTTTCTTCTTTTGCTATCATCATGAGCAAAATATTAAATGATATCTTTAACTTCAAGTTAATCTATCCTCAAGGAATTTGAATAAAATTAAAAAGAAAACTAATCCTGGATTTGGAAAATCTTACCTAGATAAACTGAGATTCATCGCATGTTTGAGTGGAATCATCACCGAATCAAAGACAAGAAGAAGAAAAAAAGGATCAGCACTAAATGCAGAGCTTTTCAAAGGAGATCAAAATTAAAGTCAATGGATTTGTTTGACCAAAAATATACACAGAAAAAGAAAAAAAGGTAAAGGGGTGCGAAAATAGTCGCTTTCTTACCTTGCCTTCCTTTCCTTCCTTGGCCCTCTTTCTTGCAGCTGTTGTCCCATAGATGAGCTTCATATCTACCAGTCCACCTATGCCTGTTGAACAAACATTCTTTGGAAATCAAAGCAAAAAATAAATAAACAGTCAAATATGTTGTTGACATTAGTCTTACATGAACCCTTAACTTCTTAAGCAAGGAGCACTATAGAAGAGGTAGAAATTATTTAGCAAATTAGTGAACATTATAGCCTTATTGTTCAATAATACTTGTAATGTGCCAAAAGTACTGGTAAGATTTAGAAATGAGCAAAAGAGAACAAACCTTGTTACACCTCTATATTGAGATGTTCTTTGCCCAAAGGTATCTATGGATTTCCTATGAACTATTTGCTTCTGATTCTGGTCCACCATTTCAAGCCCCCTTTTCTTGGTATTAGTGAGAGCAGGTGAACTTGTAACACAGCTTGATCCTGAGGTAGGACTCACAGACAAATTCAATGAATGCAAATTCCCATATGTTATTGATCCAATGGATCCAGATTCGCCTCCATTACACTCCAAAGGAACAATCATCCTTGATTCTTCTGCATGTCTAGCATGAAAATCCCTTGAGAACCAACTCTTCAAACCAGGATTTTCATCCTCACCTATACATGGCAGCTGGTGCTTGGAACCTTCTAAAATCACATCTTGGTTCCTTAAGGTAGAGTAATACGAGAATTGTTGCTGGCTGATATCCTCTTGAACGTGATTTAAGTTATTTGGATTGTTTAGTCCATGGCATAACAGTTGGTTGAAAAGCATACTATTTAAGCTTGAATGCATTGCTGAAGTAGTTGTCGTTGCTTCACAATATATTAATAAAAACAAAGTATTCAAGAAGTTGAATAATTAGTAGTCACATAATAAATACTTACCAAAACAGAAAAAAAGGACATAACAGAAATTTGAGTTGGAACTAACCTTGTGCTTTTGTTCTACTCGGAGCTTCTATTCCAGAGAGAGAAGCATTGGATTTAAGGGGCATGATAGGCAAGGATGAATTCATTCCAACGTGTTCACCTTCCAGTCCATAGTAAAGGCCATAATTATGGAGAGGTGTATGATGGTAAAAGTTTGGTGGAACTGTTTCAACAGCTGCTGATGAAGGCTGTGTTTGATGAAGGTGTGAAGGAACACCTATATTCATTTGTGGGGAGAGGGAGAAGCCTAACCAGCTATTTTGATAGTTGATGCTAACGGTATTGCCATTTTCTATAGGCTTCATCTTGAAGACTCAGTATCACTAGAGTACTACTTAACTTCACTAGTTAACAGAAATTGTTGCCAAATTTAAGGCAAGACAAGTCAATCATTGGAAAACAGATAAACTACTAAGTAATCATTCCATATATATATATATATATATATATATATATATATATCTACACTCTAGCTTTTCCTCCCCTTGGAACCAATATTTGTATTTTTAAATATATACGTAATTTTTTGTTGGTTGAAGAACTGAATAGGCCAAATCTAAAAATTCTATCCAACCAGTTGGTGTGTGTATAAATGGGTGTGTCAACGGACAGATATGTATAGAGAACAAAGCAAGTTCCTTTAAACTAAACAAAAAGAATGTGTTCCAGCAAGCAATGCTAGGCATACTTCCCGCCTCCCATTGGGATCCGTGCATGAGAAAGACATTCCCTTTTGCTTTATTCTGCGCTCCCTGCTTCACTTTCCTTTTTCTCTTTTGTTTTTGTTTACGGTGTTATTCACAATATTTCTCTTCACTATTCTATACTTTTTGATTAATTAATGTTTAAACACTCTCTTATGAATGCTGGATAGCATGAAATATAATTGCACGAATTAATACAATTTTCTTTTTTGAAGTGACTGATACAATTCTTATTTATTAAAAGCATACAAATAACAATGTGATTAAAAGTTTATCATTAAATACTTATTGAAATTTTTACAAAACAATTATGTTACGTATTATGACAACTTTACGAATTTATCTTTGCTTAACTGTTTTACACTATTTTTTAATATTTCAATTACTTAATATTCTTTTTTTGACAAAACAAAACTTCTGTCATATTTTTTAAAATTTTATGACTAATTTATTATTTAATTTTTAGTTAATGTATTGATATTGGTCTGTTTCGACGTACTCCTTCAATCTCATTTTACATGCCATTATTTAATATTACTCTGTATTAAATTATGTCACTTTTGAATGTAAAAAGACATTAATTACTTTTTCTTCTTCTAATAATGGACTGGTTTGTTCAAACTTAAAAAAAGTAATTTTAAAATAAGCATTTTTTTAAAATGTTTTTTTTAATATATAGATAGGATTTATTTACCAAAATAAGCAAAAAAAATTTTTAAGCATAAACAGTTTAAACAAATACATTAAAAAATTATAAAAATTACTTACTTTATTAAAATAAATGTTTTTTTTTAAATAAGTTTAAATAAACCTACTCAATATCCTCAAGAAATAAATGCATGAGTAAATATATAGCCATAACTGCATAATGTTATTAGTCATTTATGAAATAATGGTATTTGTTAGATTGAATTATTTCATTATAGAAATTGGTATAATTAATTACTTTCTCAAGATAAGTGTATTACCTTAAATGATAAATAAAATGAGACGGAAGGAAAAATTTGATTAAATCATTAAAGTGAGAAAATGTGATTGTTTTGATGTAAAAGCATTAGAGCAACATATGACTATCACTGTTGTTAATATTAGTAAGGGGAAAAAAAAGAGCAAAAGAGATGCAGTCCCGCACTGCACGCAAATAAATAGAGAGGAGAAAAATTATTTACATTTTATTAAGTATTTTTTTGAGTTATTCTCAGAACAAAATAAAAGTTTCAATTCAATAATTTACATTTATTTAGTACAAAGATTTGTTACATAAATTATCAAAATATAACTTCAATTTTAACTAAAACAATGATGCCTAAATGATATCTAACTTTAAATGCAACTACCAACCTAGCCATTATGTTGTGAGACATTGTATAAGTTATATGATGTCATAATTTCAGTCCTTATTATTTATACGATAAAAAGATGCAACTACCAATTCAGAAAATTAAAGCTCCCCAAGTCCGTCTGTCGGCAAGTCCATTTACTCATCGCTGGCGGCACTAGCTAGGTTGCCATATTTACAACTTTATTTTTATCATAATATAATAGTGGTAGAATAGGTACTTACACCAAATATTATTTGTCCACATGTTAATGGTATGTTAAGATTGTGAACAAAAGTTCATGTAAAGCTTAAAGGATTATTACGTAGGATTTAATTATAATTAATTTTCTTCTACAATTACTTAACTAGTTACTAGACGTTAAAGAATTTTCATATAATTAAAGAATATAATTCACCAAACAAAATTTTTGCCTTGACAGTACTGGTGAAACCTACCATTGTTGCATTCAAGAACTCAGCAACGTTCTCATCATTCAAGAGTAGGTTCCAGCACGTTCATGCATGCAATTAAGGTGAATGGCGTGGTGTCCTACAAAATACTATAATTGGGTCAAATCGTGAGGGCCAGTGGGTTACGGAACAAAGTGTTGCATTATGATATCTTATAAGATTTAATCTGACCCATTGTGACATGGGTAGCCATGATTGCATAGAAGTAGAAGAGGGATAACTTTTGTTTGCGATTACTTGAATAATAGAGTAAAAAATTATTGAGGTGCAATACACAGTGCAAAATCCTTTATGTGCTTTTGGGAGGCATGATTGTATTTTTACTCAATACTCGCATTAAAACCAAAAAGGAGATAAGTCCCCAAATCTAGTCAGGGTAACTATATATAGCTAGCTAATGGGTAGTCTCAAGCTTTGTTACACCTGCATGCAGCTTTGTTTCTTTCTTTCTTTATTTTTTTTCACCTTCAGTTTTGATTTTTCACAATTATATAAAGCACTTCTGATATATGGACATCCCAACATGGGTCCCTCATAGGTATCACAATGAAACACCGGATAGACGAATTCTATCGGAGACAGAGAGAAACTGTGCCACTCCATGTGGTGCAAAATTGTAAATTAAATCCAATAAAAAACTTAAAGCATCATTAACGTCAAAACAATGTCTGTAGGTTATTGCCTAAGCATTTTGGTGGGTCAATTGGTCTACTCTAGAAAGCCCTGATCCGGCGGCTATTAAGAGGCATCTCATCAGCTTAAAAAGAGGGAATGAGAAATGAGAATGCAAGAAGAAAGAACACTGCTAAAGGATGAATAGGATAAAAAGGAAAGATAGGAAAAGAAGAAAAGGATAAAAAAGTAAGAATGTGATGTAAATTAAGAAACTTAACAAGTAATCATATAAATGATTATGCAAATAATAAATTAATTTTATAAAAGGTATTGATGGTCATGGTAGCAATAAAAAATAATATGGAGGGCGTACATATAAAATGATGATAACAATGATGATAATAAATATTACGACAACGATATAAAAAATAGATAATAACAATAATAATAAAAATAATGTTAATAATAATAATATCAAGAATGACAATAATAAAGATATTAAATTAAGGTAATACTTGTGACAGAAATGACGATAATGAAAATACTTAAACATGAGGTATTCATATGAATGATTGTTTGTGTCGATAAGATTAATAATTTATGGAATTAATAACAACAACAATAATACATATAAGATAAATAGCTATTGTGTTCTACATCAACACAACTCTTGTTTTAGAATTAATTTTTAACAAGTAAAAAAATAATATTAATTGATAGGTTACCAAATTATGAATTTAAATAAAATTAACATCATATTCTATCTTTCTTATCCTAACCATTATTAAACAGGTCTTAAAGTGTGCCCTCTGAATCAAATTAGAGATATAGTAGGAATGATTAAGAAAAGGACATTGACAAACATATATACTTTTTATATGGTACATTCATAAACTTTTATAATTACTATTTAAAATAATAAAAGCTTTACGAGACATCTCGCTAGTTGATTACAAACAGTAAAGTACTGAAATTGCTAAACTACAATATACTTGGAGGTCCACATGTACGAGAACGCCATATGAATCAAAACAGCGGCAACAAACAGGAAAGAATGTATACGGAGTCCTAGTTCTGTTAAAGTGTTTCTTTCCCCTTTTTCAATTAAAGTTTTTTCTTCCGTTTGCTTTTGGCCTTAGTAGTTTTATGTAGTTATTCTATTACGATTACAATTTGGTAAAATTGTTTACAAGGAAAAAATATTTTTGATTTGTTGTAATCAGTATTTTCCATATATCTACATGTGTATTTAATGTATAATTGCATTCCATTCCATTGGAGAACGACGATATGAAAACCCAACAACCAAATTCTTTTACTAGTTTCACGCTGGTTAATGATATATAATATTTTGTCAACATGCATGTGTTAATCACTTACCACATCATTGGTGATCAATTTTTATCTGTTTTCCGTACACATTTATCTTTAATTTAACATAGGTTAAAAACTTGGAGTGGCCGTAATATAGTTGTATTCCAATGTCTAAACAATGAGAAAGACATCAGATTTAAATAGAACTTGGCTCCTTTCCCAACAGTGTATAAGATAAACCGGGTGCTATTTCTTTGTGAGTCCCCGCTTTAGAAGCAACTTACCACTATTTATTTCAGTCTCTTATAGCGTGTGAAATTAGCGGGGACTGCCCATACAAAAGTTTCAAATTTAGATTCCCTTTGATCAATATCATCATTAGTTTGCATGCAAATTTGCGTGACCAAGTTCATGGAGACAGAAATTCTATAGCCCATGATTTGGTTTGAGAAAAAGAGATGGGCAAGGGAGTTTGGCAGTGAAAGAAAGAAGCAGAGCAAGACTAGGAGGAATGTTGAGAAAGAGAAAGAGACCCTCTCTTTTCTATAGTGGTAATGATGAGTATATCCACTCACCAAATACTGAGACCAATTAACAGTTTGCCTGAAAATTATGTGACATGGCCAGTAAAGTAGCTCCTGTACACTACCTCAGCAAACTTTGCTTTCTTTGCATTTCACTATCCTTTTCATGTGGGGCGATGGGGAAGCGTATCTTGATGCCCTTTTCTCAACATTGTTGGCTTTAAGGTAATTGATTGCTACTTCCCTAATTAGTAATCTATCTGGGATATCACTTTCTGATAATTAAATGTTAACATCTTACTGATATTTCTTTTTGATTTGTATAATTAATGATACGTAGTTGTTATTGTCAATGAAATTTTGTAGTTGCAGTGTCAATTATTTAGCTAAAAACCTTCACGATAATCAAATTAGTAAGATTAACAAAGACTGATGATAATAATTCATTATCGTGATGTATATTTTACCCCCCAACTCTTTGATTAAAAACAACTGAATAGCTAAATGCCTATATGAAGATGCAATAACAACCATATCATGTTAATTCCCTTTCACTAACAAAGGGTCAAACTAATTTTAGAGACTAATTAGAAGTAATTAGAAGCAGACTCTTAACCAAGGATGGGATGGAGTAAGCACCCTTCTCTTCTTTGAGTTGCGCTCTCATCTTTTCATGGTGTTTGGATAGCTTTTGTTTGGCATTCTCTTCCTCCTGGTGCTCCGGTCTTTCATATCTTTCAGCAATACCCCTCTCCAAATGTTTTTGTCAATAATTTTATCACAGATCTTTTAGATATGTTATATGGATAGAATTGATGAATATGTTCTCTTTTAGTGGTTTCTATCTACTGCCATTAGACACTCTAAAAGCGGGCTTGAGGAAGTGTGACACGAAAAGTGAGAAATCGAAGCTCTTGACTATAGCACAATAAAGATACTCAAAGGAGATGAATGACATAGGTTAAATAATTTGACAATACAGAACATTAAGACCTTTAAATATATTGAGCAAAGTTATAGAAGCGTGATAAGAAATAAAAAAGCAAGTCTTGTTGCAGGAAGAAGCGCTCTTGTGATGTTTTTCTTCTTTTTACAGGGATTAATTTTGGGTATACTCATATTTTATAAATGAACGTTTTCCTTTAAGTTGATCATGTTAGCAAAAAAATAAAAAAATAAAAAAATTGATCAATGAATATCAATCTTCGGAAATCTAAAAGAAGCTTGTTTTAGAAAGAAATTGATACAAATCCTAACACCCTTTTGTTTAGGCCTTTAATGGATGGAGGGAAAAAAAAAAAGGATATCTCGTCCACAGGGGAGACCTTGAGTGCAATGCAAAGATACCCAGTGTTGTGACCAAAAAGAATTTGCTTTGGGCGATATAGGGCCGCACCTAAAACATTCCTTGCTGCATGTCTAGCAAAAACGCTACCACATGGATTATTGTTCATATCTGAAATCACATACCTAAGCAGAAGATAGAGCAAAATAAACTAAGAAAGGGAGACACAGAGCAGCGAAATAATAGTACAAGTGTACAACTGCAATGACGAGGAAACTAACGATTTTTCAACTACCGTAAAATTGTTCATATTATAGCATTGAATACCCAACCTATGCCATCTTTACATTTACAACTAAACGATGATAATTTACTGACACTACAATCAACCAATCATATGTTGTAAATTGGTCTATCATCAACCACTTATTCAACCCTCTACCAACAAGCATCGCACCTTCCCTTTCCACATAAATTGATCTTGAATTTGATGTGAGTTTTGAAGTTTGATTGTTCTGATGTCGGGTTGTTTTATCCCCTTGGTTTTGACGTTCAAGGTTGATTTACTGAAGAGTAGAATTAAAAAAATAAATCTCAAAACTATAATATGCTTAAAGTGTTGGCATAACAATCTTAAAACTGCAACTTAACATACAAATATTTTTCATAAGTACATTATAATGGATTTGTCAAATGTTTTTCAATTGTCTTCTCCCTGTAAAATTAAGGGATGCACCGTATCAATCAGTTTATATATAGTGCATTGCTGATGAAAAATTAGAAAAGAATTTCAAGAGCTAAGTGAAGTTGAATCATTTTTTATAGTAAAGAAAAGAAATGTGCAACATTGTTCTGACTTCTAACAATTAAATATAAGTTGAAAGGAAACGGTAGGCTCAGACACGCACAAACACTATCATCGCATAGCAAACGACTTGCTTTGGTCCTTATCAGAATCAAGAAATGTTTTCGGTCATCACAGCCCTTTGTCATTATAAAATTTTAAAAAACAACAATAAAATCAGCATTAGAAGAACCTAATTCAAAATGTAAAGTTAAACAAACAAAAAAATGCGCGCAACTAACAATAAGAATTGACAAAAGATTTGCAAGAAATAAGACAGAGACATGTCCCGAGAAGGAAAATCACTACGGAGAGATACGGAAACAGAGCGATAGAGGGACAATAAAAAAAAAAAAAAAAAAAAGAATCATTCCAGATGATTTTCTACCTCTACCCATAAGTATTGGGCCAATGTCTCGAACAAACAAGTCCAAGCTTAAGGCCCATATTTCCCAATGGAGAAAACTATACTAATCATTACAAATTTGAATGTTATAATTTTCACTATTTAATTTTAATGATGACATTTTCAAGATCATTATCTAGATTTGTGATTCAGTTCTTGATGTCTTCCTGCTTGTATTTTTTTGTCCCTTCTTTGTTGAATCTTTAAATTGATTTTCTTCCCTCACTTCCTTTTCCTTTTTTTACTCTACTGTGTGGTGACTTTCATGAGAAAAAATAGGTGTGTGTATCTTTTCTTGTTATCTCACATATTTCTTTTATATGTGTGTGTATATATATATATATATAAAGGGAAAAAAGAGAGATTTATTTTAGATTTATTCTCAATTTTCTAAATTAATCACCACTTACAATTGCAATTACGTTCCACAACCATTATACTAGACTATCTTTTATTGTAGCCAATCTTATTGCAGTCAATACAATTTTATTTTACCCACTTTTGGTCTTGGCATGGGATGGTTTTCTTTAAAATAAAGAAAGAAAAAGGAAAAGGTAAAACAACACCCTTACGTTTTCTACAATTATAACCAATCTAATGCAGCAGTTGTGACGAAACAAATAGCTATATATAACTCTAAGGATGCTCAGACGACTCTCATTGCAACAAAATATACCTCAGAATATTCATTTTGCACACCTCCTGAATTTGAAGTGTTGTTTGAAAGTAAAGTAGTGAGAGAGAAATAAACTATGATTATATATATAATTAATCACATATCATGAAATTTCTTGCAGGATAATCAAATTAGGTGTACGAATGCTCTTTGTTTATTGATTATTAGTGATTTGATTAATTGCGTGTCTGATTATAGCTTGTGGCCCCTCTGTTTTTTTTAAAAAAATGACCTTAAAGCCGTGCATCTATCACTTTATATTATTACTTGTCTCTTTATTTATTGCTCTTAATCGATAACCAGTAACCTTCTATTAAAGATAAAGAGGGATGGAGTTTTTTACTTTTGCTTGCATTGATTAAAGTTGGTGACGTATTTGTTTTCTGTGAATAGTATATAAACATGTTTTCATTATTTTAATTTCTAGGGATTCCAATTTTCACTTTTAATTGAATTACTTATATTAAAATCAAATTATTGTTTCAATCATACCCAAGCATAATTGAGGATCTACGTTCACTAATAATGTAACTAGAATAATATATATATATATATATATAAGTAAATAGTAGATAGTATAACTCTCACTCCTTAAATTAGATTTCAGAGTTTGATTAAATACAAAATACAAAATATTAGACGCATTTATATACACGTTTTTGTATCAACAGAAAAATTAACAGTAAAGAGCGCATATTTGGACATTAAGGAAAGTAGCCAGTAGGAAACGTTTAATTGACCATTGCTTGGCAAGCAATTTTGGCACCTACTTTTGCATGCCAGCTAATAACAATATTAGAAAGTATTTGCCGGTATAGCTAGAATATTAGAATTGAAGTATGAGTGATATATACTACTTATATTATATTATATTATATTATGTATATATATTAATTATTAGTATTTGTTATTTTATTTAATTCTTTTTATTATAATATATACTACTTATTTATCATATACTTATACTTTTTCTTCATTATAGGTATTCAACAGAATTTGAGGTGGACCAAATTTTCCTCTCAAATTGTACTAATATTAATTTTATTATTGTCGTCCATGCAGGGTACGTAGGATCACTGTTGCTTTGATCTCTGTGTACGTGTTTTTACGGAATTGCACTCGGAGTTAATATTATTTCATTTGATTTTCTGTATCATATTTTTTCCTTTCATTCTCAGGCTAGCTGTCATTTTGATGCGTACAGATAAGATTTGAACTCTCCTGCAGTACAACCTTGCGTGCGCAATTACATGACGAACAACACATTGTAGCTCGAGAAAGTGAATGGATATATGATAATAGGATATATTAATTATCTGCACACATAATATTTTTATAATAATTTATTATATTTCTCTTTGTCACAATAAATGTTATATTTTCTTCTTATATTTCGCCAGTTAAAATAAATGATGTAATTTATTATATCATGATAATTTCCTATTAATATATATATTGAGCACCAAGCAACCACCAAAAGCAAGATTCACACTAGAATAACTGTAACACTAAGTAATAATTTACGCTTTAACAACTATTCATCCTTCTGGTTTTCAAAAAAATAACAAAGATATATTTTCCAAAACCGTTTCCGTTTTCTCCAAAAACAAAAAAAAAAAAAAAAAAAACGCACCGGTACACTCCCTTGCCCTACTTCACCTTTAACAACTCTTTTACACAGACATGAAACAACAAATTAACACAAGTATTACTTCGTTTAGTTATTTAACGGAGGACGAATTATGATTAGTTTACATGGTTAATATAATGGTGATCAAAGGTTTATTCCGCCATGACAATATTGCAGGGCCATGCAGAGGAAAATGGTTGCAATTGTTGGAAGAGCAAAATTTGATTTATGTTGGCCAGTTTTTCACGGAGCAGGGCTCGTTCGGACCGGAGCCACTCGTTTTCGGTTCGCAAGCGGTTACAGTGGTGAAGGAGAAACTGCAACCCGTTGTTCAGTTCCCGGTTTTCAACCCTAAATAGGTTCACCTGGTTCCGTAAGTTCTCTAGGTGTCTTTGTTTACGCACGCGTGACCTTCGGGCAGATTCCCGGTTCGATATCGTTCGCCTCCGTTTTCGCTCCTCCAAGATGGAAGCAACGCTGTTCGACTCGTCCGAGACCAGTTTTTCTTCGGCATGGGTTCGGTTTGGGTCGTCTGAGCCGGAACTCGAAGTGGCGGGGATGGGGTTGGGGCTGGTGGGCTTGAAGCCCAAAGAGTCAGGCCCATTCCACGGCGTGAAACCGTACTCCAACGCCGGGAATGGGTTTCCCTGAAAAGAAATAGCAGAAAGCATGGTTGGAAACTAGAGAGGGGAGAAAGGAAGGAAGGAGAAAGGGAAGAAATGCAGCTTAGGGGTTTCATATTTATTGACGTGTGGTAGGGATTGGACTACGTAATTGACGGCGTTTAGGAGGGGCATTTTTGGGGGGGAAAACTACTGGGAAACTACGTTCATACACCACTTAGCTTTTGAGTCAGTCAGCACCATAGGATGGTGGGGTTAAGGGTTATGAGCATTTTCTTTTTTATTTAGTGACGTCAGCGGTGGAGTCCTAGGAAAAGATTTGATTTTAAGCTTTGTTAATATCGACATATCTCTGAAAATCATCTTCAACCAAATATCAAGACATTATAAAATATCAAATAAATGAAGATTGAAAATACAAATTATAAAAGATAAAAATGAAAAATTAAAGACGTTAAAGATTTAGTGAGAGTTTAGTAAATAGGAATAATTATAATTTTTACTCTATAAATATAAAATTTGTATGTTATAATAAGAGTTAATCCACAATCACTTAATTCCTGAAAACACATGTTTACCATCTATCATCAAAATTGAAAAAAAAAATCAACATATCATCCTATATGACTGTATGTACTCAATTTTTGAGAAATATTCAATTGTCAAAAATATGTTAACTTTTTTACTATCTTGAAAATATTTTTTTAAAAAATAAATATCATTTGCATGATTAAGACTTAGTCATGAAGGAAAATTACCCCGTGGGGGCCATGCTTGACACGTGTGGGATTCCCTGAGTGTGTGAGTATGAGTGTCCAATGATTGGGATGATTAATGACGTTGATCCACCGTTCTTAACCAAGCCGGAGCTCGCAGGTGTTATACATATTCAATAATAAGAGTGCTATAGCTATAATAATAGTGTGCACTGTGCAGTTGTGCACCACTCAAACAAGCTAATTGTTCATTGAATATTCATGACATCAATGGTGAAAGCTCCGGTTAGCACTATCGGTAAGTGACGTCCAATTATAAATCGAATGCCAAATAGGTTAATTTAAACACAAGTGACCGGATTTCGTTTTAGGTCATCAGGCCGCATACACATACTGTGGAGTGAAAATAAAGTACTATCTCAGTATCTCTATGTATATAATTTTTGTGAAGAATCGTTAATTTTATAGTTTGAATTAAAGCTAGCTATTTTATTAGGTCTATCCATCTGCCACTATGTTAAAGCCGGCAAAATCGTTAGCAGCAATTGTCAAATTAATTAATATATGAATAGAAATGGTTGACGAAATTCACGCTAATTTTCTTCTATTATACTCGGTGGAGGAGCTTCATGGGAGCCGGGGCAGTCATGGACTCATGGGCCATGGCCCCCCAATTTTTTTTCATCCTTTTTAGCAACTATAGAATTTCTTTATAAATGAACTGTTATATACTTTTTGCTAGCTCAGGATATGGATAATTAACTTTTATTAAATAACATGCATGATATTTCCGTTGCACACTATCACCTTTATGCTACCATACGCACGTATTAAATGAGCTTATATGGAAATGGCAATGCAGCTACGTATGTGAGACAGGCAATCGTCCGGAGAATAAAGCCACTCAAAGTCTGAGCTAGGAGAATCTCTAGGTCGCTAGAATCATCATAGGAGTTGGAAACAATGGTTGGAAAAGAATACTAGTATATAAAAACCGATTATCTTATTTCATTTGATAAAAAATCTTTTTGTACTTTCTCTCTCTCTTTCCTATATTGTTATTGATTGATTTAATATTTTAGCAGAGATATAAAGAATTAAGCTAGTTAAAATTTAAAAAAAGTCAGGTTCAAACATTATTTTAAATAACTTAAAAAATTACTATAAGTTAATGACATGATTTTATTGATTAAATATTTTTATTTTGTTCAATTGATTTTATAAATTAATTAAATCAATTATAATTAAGGTATAACTAAAAGGATATATCAAGTCCGTGTCCAATCCTAACCATCTTCGGCTCATTAGGCCTAGTGTGATAGCTCAACATCATGAGCGAACTCAAATTCGAATATTAATTTGGTAACACTTTTGATAGCTAAATATCAGCTACTGCACTATACTACAGGGTGATTTTAACTTACAATTTCAATGAAAGAGACGTGATCCCATCAATTGCCTTGTTTAAGTGCACAATTTTAGACAACTCAAACGGACATATGAATCTATGGTTCCTACTTCCTACTTAATTAGTCGTAACCTTGGTTATAATTAATTAATCCTTGATTGAACTTAACACTCCCCTCATATATATATATATATATATATATATGAGCCTAATAATAACAAGTAATTGATTAGAGTGATCTTGGATTCAGTCCTAAATTTTCACTAAAGGTGATCAGTTAAGTATCCTAATAAAGATTAATCATCAATAAAACTAATGATATTTCGCACTAATGTGTTGATTATAAAAAATATACAAGGCTAAATTACAAGGGAGATACCTTCCCCTTTTGAATTCTTAGATTAGGCTACTGACGTGTATATATGAGTGGATGCATAATATTAAAGACTAATGATTATTAAATACATATATTGTTTTTGTAGAAAAAATTATGGCTTAGGTTAAACCTGTTTAGTATTTTTCAATTACCTTTCCCTTCTATTTTTTATGGATCGCTTACCCTGCTGCTTCCCCGTCAAAGGAGGGCTTTTAATACCAAGCAGTCACAGATAACTGGTAAGAATCACAGCATGATTGCTCTAGCCGTTAATACTATTATTATCAGGTATGTCAAAAAGTTAGGGCATACTGGACACGTAATTATATATTTAAGATTTTAAAACTATTTAATATATGAGGAACATTCTAACCCAGAGTTTGTAAATGATATCTATAAAGCATTAAACCAAGGAGTCTAGCTAGCTCAGTTGCTTAAGCTAACAAAACTATAAAGCATTAAAGCAGCAACATCCATTAAACAAAATGCCCTAGCAAATGGGCCATAGATCAGGGAACATTTTGAACCAACCTCCTCCACAGCTTAGTGGCTAATTCGAGCATCAAATATGGCAGTTTTTTTTTTTTTTTTTTTTTGCTTCTTATTACGACCCCATAATAGTGCAGAAGGCAACAAGTTGGTCATCGATTTCGAACGATTAATTAAACAAAGTGACCACATGAATACAGACTCACGTCAGTGGCATGGTTAAACAACATCTAAACAAGCTTCAAGAGACTTTGCCTCACATTGATAGTGTGGCTGGCTTTATATTTTGGCAAGGGTGAGAGTACAATAATTGCCGAAAATTATGGTAAAAGGAGGAACGCAGTAAGCAAACCATGTGAAACAGGAAGGAGATATAAAGTTGGGAACGAAACAATTCATCAAAGAGGGGGAAAAAAATTAGCAAAGGACCAACAAGATATTTTGATGCAAAATAAAATAAAAAAAGTGAAAAATCAACAAAGCTGAGACCTATAGCAAAAAAGATATTTGCAAGGGATTACTTTAGCTACCTCTTTTGCTTTTGGCTCGGTAGCCCCGGTCCTACGATGTTTGAGGAAGAGCATGAAGCACGAGGTTATTCTTGAAATCGATTAGACCCCGCAAGTCTGTCACATTCATGTGCGTGGACATGATGAATTATCTGTAAGACATAAAATCATTACGTGCCATCACCTAATAATTTGGATTTGGATAAGGATCAAGATTAACTAGGCTTGTATTTCTTCGGAACAGTGAGACTTTTAATTTATCGGTCTTTAATGGCAAAGGGACACTGGAGAGTGTTCTTGTAAATAAACATTTCAACTCCTAAGTTTGTGAGAGTTTTGACCTTGTAAATTTCATTCAATAAATATATATAAGCATCAATTTTTTTTTATAGAAATATTCATAATTATGTATTTTTCAAAACGATCAAAGAACATATAAAAGAGAATATGTTTACAATAAATATTCTTTTAAAAAAAGGCCTTACATTACAAAATTATCACTCATTGATTTCACATGTAACCAACCTCAATTTATAATTATATTTGGTATTTATTTTAACCATATTTCTTATGAAAAGAGGGAGGTATATTATGAAATGAGGGAGGTATAAATAACAATTGTCTTATGTTAGCTGAGATTATGCGTATATATGCTTGATTTTCTTTGGAATTGGTCCCGCAACCAAGCCTAGTTTTTTTTGTCTTTACTCGGAAGGCTTTAGTTGCATTGCTCGGTGTGTCGTAAGCTGCGCTCTTAATTTTTCTTTCTGTAGCCCTGTACACTGGGCTGGAAAAAAATTATTTGTCGATCGCACTAGACCCATCTGTATCCACGTTGAAAAATAATCCGCAAACTAACTCATTTAGATATGAAACTTTTTCTTAACAAATATGTAATATTTAAAACCTTATAGAATTAAGAAACAAAAAGACCCCCCCCCCCGAACACATAAGCAACTCTTTCTTACACCCTTATGACAATGCTTGAGCACATATTATGTTGCTGTAAGCCTACAAGTACAAACTACTGTGGTAAATATGTTCTTAGTTCATATAAAATGATTGGCTTAATTTTAGTCCTTATAAAAAACTTTTTTGATTTTTATCCTTCAAAAAAAAAGATATTTAGGAGTTAAGGTTGGCTTAGTGGGTGAAAGAAGAAGGGAGAATTTTCAAAAAAAATTCTTAAATCTCTCTCTAGGTTAATAATCTATAACAATTACTTTTATTCCATTGTTTGGTCAACGTTACGAAACAAAATTTAATTAATGATTATGTGTTTCTTTCACGTCCAAGAATAAGTATACATAACCGCTGACATCAAAATTCCTTTTCTATTGTTAGTTGAACATGTGATCAGTAAATTGGAATAGGCAGGATACGCTTTGTCACGAGCCGTCTTAAATGAATATTGGATGAGAAATTGTATTTATGCATGAAATCTGTATAAGATATTACATAATACCGGCGAAAAGAGAGATAAAAGAAAGAATAATTATGAAAAGAGACAGAAAAAGAAAACAAATAATAATAAAAATTTAAACTTGAATATGACCATTTAGTTTTACCGAAAAAGTAGCGTATATGACACTTTTTTTTATGACAAATGAATCAAAGGTGCTATATAAGCATGAATGTTTTGGTTAACGGAAAAATTTAAACAATAACGGATAATCACATGATCAAATCCCTGATCTTGATTAAAAAATTCAAATACCAAATGACCTGTGCTAACAGTTTTTTGATAAAAAAAATTTTGTAAACAAATATTGGACGAAAGAGGTGCTAATGTTTGACTCTCTGTCGGGGAGTTTGATTTCTAGATTACATACAAATTTAGTTAATCTTTGCCGAAAGCTGTATCCTTAATTTGACATAACACATAAGTAGATACGCTGATACTGAATGAGGATTTTAGTTTTAGATCCTTACGCGTTGGAATAGATTCTGTTTCTTTACACTTTTTACTTTTTTGTACAAGTATTTTGTGACATAATTTTCTAATAAATGGCAAACTCTCGCAGATACCATAGCTAAGCCAAGTTCGATATCCATTCGTTAATCACTTGCATGTTAGTTTTCCTAGTTATATATGTTGCTAATGGCGCCAGTGAAATTTGTTATATATATGCATTAAGCAAATCAAATATTCTTTTTCTACCAGTTAAGACACATAGTTTTAGAAACGGAAAAAGTGGCTAAAATTCACCTTGAAGAGATGCGTAAAGACAGCACTTGTGATATAGACATAAACTATTTGTCCTTTGGTTATCATTTATGTATATCTATTTGCTGTCAATAGAGAATTAGGGATCATATTCCATTTTCACGAATCTTGTCTAGTTTGTTAATACTTATCTCTCGTGCATATACACTTCTATCTTATATGAACTTAGCAATTAGAAATCAGAGGCTTGATCGGTGCATATGATTGACAACTCATCATCACACGACGACAAGTTAAGTGTACCACAACGTTGAGGGTACTTTGCAAAAATCTGTCTGCTCTTTAGATATTAGATTTTTTTTAAAGAAGCAAAATATCATATATTAGATATTAGATATTATGTATACAAAAATACTTGTTATCAGATGATGTAATTGTCATTAATAATTTTATAATTTTATTAGAACAATCAAATTTTGTTCCCATTATAGCAAAAACAGTGGTATTAGAGGCATGCGAAGAAATCATCACGACACGGGCATCCAACTAGTTGTCTTAAAAAAAAACACGTGAAAAATAAAAACGAAAATCTGAAATAAAATTATTGGTGTAATAAAAAAAACGATTAATGTTATAAGAGATGTTATTAAAATTAATACTTGAATAACATAACTCTCAATGATACGATTGTAGTAATCCAAATATATAATAATACCCATTATTTTTTTATAAGCATAATAATGCCCAATATTATTATAAAGAAGACGAGTTTTTCTGAAAGAAAAATGTTAGTAACATAATTTTTTTTATATTTTTTTAAAATATTTTTATTATTGATTTAATTTTATTAAAAATTATAAAATTTATAAATTTTTATTTTTATTTAATGAGTCTATTTCATAGTTTTATTTTTCTTAACAAGTTTTAACCAATAATAAAAAACTGTATTACCACTTAATAGTAGTTTTTTGTGAGAAAAGGAAAAACAAAAACATATTATATAAGCTTCTAAAATCTCTTACCAAACACATAGTATATCACCTATTAATAAATATTTTGCATTTGGAAAATCACAAATATAAATCATTAGATGATATTTGAATTGTCAAGATTAAAAAAAGTGCACATATGAAAAATTACAAAGATAAATGTTATATGGCTCAAATTTTTAGTTGTTGTTTTCTTTTAAACAATAAGAAGTGTTATCACTTGATACATCCTATACGAATAGGAATACAGAAAACTTCGATTGCACTTCTAATTGAGGATATGCAAATTATGTTCAATTTTAAGACAATTTTTTTAGATATGATAAAATAAATCATAAAAGAAAGATTAATCTTTTTATAGATTCATGTATGTTTTTTTAAAAGGAAAAAATATTTAATAGTAACAAACTTACATGAATAAACTTTAATGTCAAAAATATTATCATATCATACTCATCCATATATTTGTGTCAAATTTAAAACAAAGTTCATGGTATTTCGCAATAATTCTGTTGTATCCTTGTATGCTCAATTTTGTCCATTTTTTTTTTTAAAGAACATCCATTATTTTTGGTAACTTTTACCAGCTGAAGGTACTTATTATAATCTTTTTGTTTTTAACATAATTGCTAGTACATTATAATCTTAAAAGGCTATAAGGTCGATTCCTACTTAGTTCAATGCACCATATTGGTTCAATTGTTGAAAAGCAAGCCACTTGAAAGTAGAGCAGTATTAGACCCACTAGTATTTTGTAACTCATTTTTCTTTATTATTTTTCAGCATACCGGTCGTACTCAACTTATTTATCTCTCCTAATTATAAAAAGATCATAAATTTACGAATGAGAACAAAAGTTTTTCTTAGATCACGTTCTAACAACTGTTCATTAAGATTATGCATTGCCCTTTTTTAACATAACACTTATATATATATATATATATATATATATATATATATCAATTAATTTTTAACTTTTTTTAATAGTTAAAAAACTTATTTAATTATTTAATAAATAAATATTTTTTAGTAATTTTTATCATTTTTGAAACGTTATTTAACATAGTATTTTTTAAAATAATAACGTCTAACTTTTTATATTTTTTTATTTTTATTTTTGATATATTTATTTAATTTCTTGCTTACTTTTTAAAAATAAAATATGATTTATTATTTTTATTTTGTTTTATATTATTCAGTTACTTCAACAATTGATTTTATTGAATACTTATAATTTAATAAACTAATTTTTCAATTTTCAACTACAAACTAACTTGTTAACTTTCAATTAATTTTTCAACTAATTTTATCAAATATTACTAAATTTTACTTTTAAACATAAAAAATTTAATTAACACCATATGTAATACTACTTCTATGTAATAGTACCCTGTTCATTTTTATCACTATACTTATTTCTTGTAAAAAGGAAAAAAAATAATACTAAATATAATTATTTCTATCTCATTTGCATATATACACATCTGAAAAATAAATCCAAAATTAAAGAGACAATTTCTTATTTGCCATTTTGAGTTCAAGCAACATTTTAAGTGTGTTTGAATTAATAATGAATTCGCTGTGCTATCTATTTATTACTTTTTAAAAAACATGGCAAGTTCAACTTACCACCGATACAAACACACTTAATAGAGTTTTTAACGTGCATGTAATCTTGGCATAAATTTTACATGTTAACTAATCAAAATAATGTTTTAAATTATTTTTAAAACAATTATTATAAAAATTAACAGATTTATTATGCATAATATTTTTAATTGAATAATAATATAAAGAATCTTTACTGCTCTGTTCAGTGAAATCTTGTCTTCTTAAAAAATAGAAAAGCAATTGTGCAGTAAGTGGCGAGAGCCGAGAAACATGCAAAATGAGAGCGATACTAACGAGTCATGCAGAAAAAAAAATGCAAACATGGCATTACCAAGTTATTTCGCCACTGCCACTGCTAAACACGGCACATTGTGCCTTATTCCTTCTACACTTTTCTCTCATGTAGGAAATGTTTTCTGTTTCTTTCGTTAGCTAAAAACAGAGACAAACAAGTTATCCTACAAATAACAAAAAAATCCAGCTATTAATTATAAAGTGGGGAATTTCGAAGTTCGAACCTTTCTTTTCTTGTTGATTTGTTTTTCGGTTCATTACTTGTGGTTCTGCCTGCCTTTTGCTTCTGCTCAAAATTTTCCCACTATTGACATGACCGTTTATTTTTTTCTTAAAAAAAGAAAAAAAAGAGAGAACTTTTTTTGGTTCTAGAAAATTTGATTACTGCCAGCATTAAATAAATTTCCCTCTTCACCTTCCAAGGTTTACACCTTCATTTTCCACCTTATCTCTCTTTATAAATTCCCAGCATCAATCCCTGCCACCATTCAACTCACACAGACCCTCTCTCCTTTCTATCACTAGCATAAAGCAAATATGAGCAAGGTCACGATCCTGTTCTTCACTGTTCTGTTCCTCTGCTGCATGATCACCCACTCCACACGCCCTGAACCAGCTTTATACAAGGAATCTTTGGTGTCTACACACCCTCAGGTTGGTTGTGTTTTATTGCTGTTGTTAGCTTTTACACACTCTTTTTTCTTATTCTCAGTGGATATGTTTAATAAGGGTCTGATCCATATATTTTTCATACGTCTAGGATGTTGAGGAAGTTGATGAAAGCTGTGAAGGATTTAAAGAAGAGGAATGTTTGATGAGGAGGACGCTTACGGCACACATCGATTATATTTATACGCAGAAGCATAATAACCCTTGAAGAATTTTCTCCCTTCTTGTATTGATGGTTGTTTAGTAATATTGTATATTAGGTTCTGGTAGCTTGTTTATTTGGACAAGGCTCGAGATGCTCTTTCCTTACTTTTATGCCTATATATTTAGTACTATATTTATATTATTACTGTATATGCTATGAAATTTAAACTATCATGGAAATACTTGTCTACCTGATAGTTGTGTGGTCATTTAAACTCACAATAGAATCACTATTCTCTACCTTTCTTTGTGTAATTGGACGTCCATGATTCGTGAACCCTTTTATATGTGTCTAACAAAGAATGAGATCGGATATTAATATGTTTGAAATTTGCACGGCCATCTCAAGTGCCATATTTGTGGCTTTAACTAATCTGTGTTTCAACTATTTCTCTTGGGCTCAGCTCACTAAAACCAAGCTGCATAGAGCTGTTCTTTTGATGAATAAATCTCTTGTATATCTTTGAAAAAAAATAACACAAAACTGAAGAGGTAACCATAATCTTTATTTTTTTCTTTTGATGAATAGATCTCTTATATATCTTTGAAAAAAAAAACAAAACTGAAGAGGTAACACATAATAAGACCGTAATCCTTTTTTTTTATCAGTTAAATTATGAGAGAAATGAATTAAAAAAAAAAAAATGTGAGTATTGACTTGTAGAGGTAACCATAACTTTGAATTTAATGCAAGCTATTACTCTTCTCTGATTCCAGTATTCAATGTAATCAATTACTTGTGTGCTTCTTTAGTCTCGAAGAGTGATCATATTAGTTGACAGTTGAGCTTGAAGATATAACTGCAGATATTAATTAAAACTTCCTAGTTCCTACTACTACCATTTGAGTTGCATAGATAGAGAGGCCTCGAAGAAATAAGGTGCTACTACTTCTACTACTATACAGTAAAGTACTGTGCATCCCTTTGTTATATGTTACAGGCATTAACTTGCCATAATTCCTCAATAATTATGCTGCTGATGGTGTCTTCTTCAAGTAGCCTAAAGAAATCTAGCCATCTAGGCATATGTAGGAGAGAATCCATTCCGTGACTAACAAAGTAACGAGTATTAGTACTTAATAATTTTTTAATTAAGTTTGTCTATTTTTATCCCAACATAATGGTCACAAAGTATAAATATTTTTAAATTCCATAATTCGATTTATATTCTATTATCATATCTGTCTAAAAATCAGTTTAAATGAACTTTTCCAGAAACTTTTGAAAGAGAATAAATAAGAAAAAAAAATAAAAAATCTTCCATAATTTAAATTAGTTTGAGCACAAGTAAATCAAAAATCACTTTGGAATAAGCTAATACAATAGAATTTTTACAAATTAACTTACGCAAAGTTAATTTTGGGTCATGAAAAAGTTGTTTTTTCTTATTATTTTCTTCCCCAATAAATGTACTTTTGTCATAACCTCAAGAATTGATTTTTTTTAATCAATAATTATAATAACGTGGGGCAATGTTCCTATGCCACGGGAGATTTTGTCCTCGAGGTCCATTGAAGCAAAAGTTGGAGCTGTCTTTTTAGTTAATTAGTGATCACGGGTGAACTTTCCATCATAATCGGAGTATGAAGCCTTTCTCGGGGCGTTTAATTTTAGGAAAATGTTTGGTCCAAGGACAGCTTGTTTACAGTTTATACACAAATAGATCTGTGTGATATGTTGTCATAACGGAAGACTTGAGCTTCACTATATAAACCGAGAGTGATTGGAGATAATTATTCATCACGCGTTCTTGCCAAACCGATATTTGCACTAGCATGAATAGTCTGATTTCATCAGTAACGTCGTCCTTCAATCTTTTATCCATCATGGTAAAGTTGGATCCCACCGATGAAAGGGTCCGTTGATTAGATCGCAATCTCCATTCTTCCATAGAAAATTCTCAAATTAACCATGTTCATCCAATTCATACAAATACAATTAACGAATGAGTGTTAGTTAATTTGGCACTCCCAAGTCCTTTTTTATAAATGACACAACTAACTAGATTATAACTGACGTAGCTAATCTAACGACAGATAGTGTTGCATTGCATGACTTGTCAATAAAGGTGAAGTTTTAGCTGATTTAAATGCTTACTAATACGAAGCTAGCAAACTACATACCAAACGTGCATAAGTGCAATTTCCTCTGCCATTGCTAGCCATATATAAACATTCTACTTCCACTGACTACGGAATGAATAATACGAAAAGAAGAATGTGCAGGTTGGATGTCATGTTAGTTGCCATGCACTTTAAGCACAAACACAGAATAGCTGAGGCTCGGCCAGTTAGTAATATGACAAATTTTCCTAACACAGATCAAGAGAAAAAAAAAAAAAAAAAACAAAAACTACATATTCCATTGTTTGAAGGCTCCACGTTATGCAAAGAGGTTGTTTCCGGATTTGAACCCATGATCAACAAGTCACCAAAATACAAATTTACTGTAGTGCCAGAACTCGCCCTCAACAACAGATCAAGAAGTGTAAAAGTTTTTACAATTGCAGTATATGAAATGCCAGAAGAAGCATTGGCTTCGCCCCTCCAGCAGCAGTTTAAAAACATTATCCACGAGGGGAATGCTAGCCATAGTGAGTTAACAAGGCATCAGGAAATGCATTTAAAAAACAAAAAAACAAGGCATTAGGAAATCCCTCTAATTTTGTGATGAAGCAGAGTTGTTATATCCAAAAAGGGGGGATGGAGAACAGAATTCAAATGACCTGCGCATGTACACCTAGCCAATATCAAATCAATAACATATACAAACTTATGTATTTACAATAATATGTTAACATTCCAATTCAAGAATGGTTCTAAACTTCTAATCATGAATGATAACACCCAACACAAAAAGTACTGTTGTTTGCCCCATGAGTTTACATTGATAAGAGAAGACACGACTTCCATGGTCATTCTTCAATATTTCAGATTTTCAAATTCCTTTACAAAATTAATCGATGTATGTATGATATATATATATATATATATATATATATATATATATATATAAGATATTATGATACAACTGCATGGCCAAGGAAGCAGCAACTACAGTAAACTTTTCAAGTGCAAATCACCATTGACATCTATTTGGTGAATGAAAGTAGTCACAACTACTTAAGCAGTCACCAAAGCCCAACCTCCACCCATTATGTGCAGGCACAACGAGAGACATATTGTGACAATAACAGAGGATTTTGCTGCAACATATCTCACAATCTCAAGTACTGCCTCATGAACAATATGAGCACATCTTCTCACAGAAGCACAAAATATCTGCAAAACAAACTCCATGAACGACCTAACAGTCTCAAGTGTCACCCTGCCGGTAACATCAAGAACAAGGCTCCTATTGCTGGGAACCGCCAACGTAGACGAAACCTTGCTCATCCAACCACTCTTATTTTCATCATCACAAACATCCACTAACGATTCAATCGACGACATTCCTACACCCAAGTCCTCATTTCTCGGAGTTTCCCCAATAGACAAATATGAATCCGAACCAGAACCAACATCAGCATTTGTTGAACTTGTTATCACTTGGTGAGATGTCTTGACGAGAGTCTCCACAGCGCCATTACAAACAGATACCAACATGTCCCTCACATTGGTCTCATGCTTTGGGTTAGTTAAGCCAGCAAAGAAATCATCATAGGTGTTGATATGCATGGTCTTGTCGAGATAAACCGCAACCGCGGTGCTCACAAACAATTGAACACAATTCCCAATTAGTTCCCCACACTTATCACCACAAACTACATCCACCCATGCTAGAGCAGTTTCCGAATTGGAATTGCTCGAGTTAAACTCCCTTCCTGAGTGGTTATGTTGATCTGAATAGAAGGCAAGAACAAGGTTCCTAGCAAAGCTTCCAAGAACTACAGAAGCAAAACCTGACCCTGCTGGTGTAAACATTTTGTCAAGCACCCGGTCCACGACGGTTGAACCGGTTAGGTCACCACCGGTCCGGTTCATGGATTCATAGCCACGCAAGACTCCCACGGTCACAGCACGGGTGACGCTAACAAAAGACTCAGACAACTGTTCAGAGCGAGCTATCTTGGAAATCTGCTTCAAGCTGTTGGGGATTTGATCTGAATCGGATTCCAGAAAATCCTTCACGTCTCTGGAGACGATTCCAATGGTATCTGCAGATTCGGATACGGCTTCCGCTACGGAGACCAATGCACTGAGAAGCTTCGAAAGCCTCTTTCTCTTGCGAGCTACGGAAGGCGCGTGATAGAGCTTGTAAGCGCTGAACCCACCCAAGCCAACCGCAGACAGAATCAAGATCCATTTCTTTTTTCTACGGACATAATCAAAACCCTGATCAACTAACTGCACTTCCATTTATTACAATCGAAGCTGACCCACCCCAAATAGAGAGACGGACCTGGGACAAGGTTTAAGGTCAAAAATTCAGAGTTGAAACTTTGCCTATTGGTTTCGTTTTTTGGTGGAAGCAATAGCCCCAACCGTCATCTTCAATTCAGCCGTCATGTCACATAAGAATCACAACCACCACTAAATATTTCGTTTTTTTTTTTTTTTTGTTAGAGATATATTCTCTGCTGATGGGCTGGTTGGTCTTTGCGCTTCTTTGTTTTGGATAAGCCCGTTATTATTTAAATTATTTTAAAATTAATAAATTTATTATTCAAAACAAATTATAATTAGATAATTCTGTAAAATACACAATTAATTACTTTTTTCTTTCTTACAATAGTAACATAACTAATAAGCAAACTACGTAGAAAAAAAAAAAAGATAAAACACAAGAGCAAACTACTACATCCAAATACATGTGGAATGATCAACATTCAAGGTTGGCTTTGGCTGGCTGACTAAGGAGGCTTCATTTTTTTAATATTATTATGAGAAAAGTTGAAAGGAATACAACTGTTAGATAAAAAAAAAATATAAGCTAGAGAATTGAATAAATTAAACTGAATCAACAAATTGAAAAAGAATACAGTTAAAAAGTAAGAATTGCTTATGTTACCTGAGGTTGTGACATGCAAATTTGAAGCGCGTGACTTGACGCTCGTATGAAAGGAAAACTAGAAGCTGCAAACAAGGTGTGATGCGAGGAATCCAAATCTCAGTTTAACGCAAACACGTGGATTCCGCTTGGAAGGGGGATATGATGAATGATGCCACAACATGAGTATTTGGCTGCATGTGCAAGTTACCCAGAATACCAGAAGTATCCACCTAGCAAAAAAAAACGTGGCATTACCACATGAATACTTCTTCCTCCTACGGTCATACCTGTTTAGTTAGATGGAAGAAAAATAAAATTTGAATAAAAATAACAGAAAAAATATATATTTTATTTTAGTTTTAGAACTTTTATTTTTATATTTTCTAAAATCAAAAAGGAAAAAAAAAACTTTATAAACTATTTTTTTTCTCTCACTTAGTCTCTTACCAAAGTATCTATTTTTACTTTCGATGGATCCATCCTAATTCCATTTTCGACGCCAAAAGCAACTCTCTCATTGCTGGGGTATACATTCGATTTTTAAGAATTGGATCCATATTTATTTAAATGGATTGAATTTTAAATTTATATCCATTTTTTAAAATAAATTAGATTCAAGATTTAATCTATTTAAGTGGATATAGATTTGATCATATTTAATTTATATCTATTTAAATGTTATAAGGATATTGTTACAAATTTTAGTAATTAAATGCTAAAATGTGAAAACTTAGTACTTGTTCATTTAAGAGCTATTTTCAACAACCTTGGTCAAAACTATTTTCGATAGATCTTGATTATTCAGCAGACATCAGTCCAAACATTTTTAGATTGACATCAATTAGGACTATTTTTTTACTGACATCGGTCAATGCATTTTCGGCCAACATTGGTCAAGGATTTTTGGTCGATCTTAAGTATGTTACTTTTTGGTTGAGGTCAACAAGGATTTTTAGTCAATGTTGATCGATGATATTTTTTTGCCGACATCGATTAGGAATTATTTGATCAGCATCAACCATGACTAATTTTTTACCGACGTTAGTTAAGGTTTTTGTGGTGAACTTCGGTAAGGTTTTTTTTTGTTGATGTCGATCGTTGATATTTTTTGTCAACATTTGTCAAGACTATTTTTTTGTTGACGTTGGCTAGGTTTTATTGCTCATACTGGTTGAAACTATATTTTTGTTGGCATCAACTAGGATTTGTTGGTGTCAATTAGGGGAATATTTTGGCCAACATCAACTAGATTTTTTTGGTCGATGTCGGTCAATGATGTTTTTCAGCCGATGTCAAACAAAAAATAGTCTCGTTGGACGTCGACCAAAAAAATCAAGCGAAAAACCTACTTGACGTTGATCAAAAAATAATCTCGACAGACATCGACAAAAAAATCCTAGCTGGCGTCGACTAGAAAATAGTCTTGACTGATGTCGGTCAAAAAGACTTTGGACGACATAGGCCAAAACATAGTCCCGACCAATGTTGACCAAAAAGATCTTTACCAACATTGAATGAAAAGTAATCTCAATCGATAGTGGTTTAAAAACATCATCAGTTAACATTGACCAAAATAACTCTAGACAACATAGACAAAAAAATGACTTTTAACAAAGTTAGCCAAAAAAACCTAGTCGTCATTATCCAAAAATTAGTATTAAATTTAAAAATTCAAATAAATATCAAATTAATTAGAATGAGTTTAAAATTAAAAAACTAAATTTGGATATGAAATCAATTTATTTAAATGGATTAAATTGGATTAGATAAGAATTAGTTTTATGAATTTTGATATTTTTGCACAGTCCTATTATGTCGTATCCCCAAATGCCACGAACAAACACAGCTCCCAAGAAGTACAACAACATACCAAAGGGGGGAGAACCGAGATTTGCATTTTCAGTATTTTGGTCTCTTATGTTGGATGCTATTCCTGCGAGTCCTACTCTATTTTGTTTAGGCTACGCGGGGTGTGTGAAAATTGAAAAAAGAAAACACTTGTATTCCTGCCAAATAGAGTACGGACCACGCTGCCAAAGATAGAAAATCAGGAATTGGCCCCGTTCTTTGTTCCTCTTCTCTCTCCAATTCTTTCTCAAACGGAAATCTCCACTCCATGCATTTCACATCTGCTGCTATTCCTACACCCACCCGCAACAGGTAACGTAACCGCCTTAGCTATCCTGTCTAATATTTTTCATGAATTTGACCATATGCTTCTTTTTTTTCTTTTTCCTTTTCCATATCTCCGATAATGCTATTTTTTTTATGATTTCCTTGAAAGTTTCAGTGCTTCAATGAGCCGAAAACCCTGTTTAATTTCCATACAACTTCCTTTTCTTTTTTAAGATAGAATTTGTTACGATAAGTCACAATTTCTGTTTGAAAACAAGATATACGGCGCTCCCTTATAGATATACGCACTTTCTTTCATCGTTCATTCGTTCCGTTTAGAACATTTCAAAACTATACAGCGTGTGAATCTGTATTCTACAGATAGCAGCACGGGTTCACGTGTTATCGCCCAACGGCAACAAACTCCAAACTCAAACCGTTCGTAGAGAAAAATAATGGAAATATGTTACCATGCCCACATCGATCGCGAGATTGAATCGCTCATAGAAAGAATACATCCTCCCAGGTACTGCAGCACAATCTTCTTGTCGTCTTCTGATTCTTATTTAATTAGATATCATTGTTTTCTTGCTTAGCTGATTCATCATAGATTAATTAATGGATTACACGTATTTAATTCTGCGCTGGCAGGGTCTGTATCGAAAATGATTCTTGCCGAGACTGCACTGTGGTGAAGGTTAGACACAATTCTCTACATTCAAGTTGCACATGTTAAATAATCAATCTTGCCTTATTCATTGTGTGCTTGACTCTTTAATTATGCTTGAATACGTGGAGTGTCCCCTATTCGTCATTTATGGCTTTCAGTGAACATCACCCATAGATTTTAAACCTGCAGGCATAGTACTATAAGTACTTTCATGAGATAAACCATTTAGTATATAGTAGGAAAATGGGAACAACATGATACATATTAGATTAATATCCATTGTGGACATTCCCACTTGGCGATTAAGTATAGTAACTAATCATTGTGATTATATTATATTATACAAGATGCAAAGATATTTAGTTGTCAGTCCAACACTTAGTACCAAAAGCCAATGCACATTGTGGTACGTGCTTGCTTTTTTAAGCATTATTACAAGGGGATATGAATGAGAAAGTATAAAACAATTCTACTTTGTTGTCATCTAAGAACCCAAGAAAAAAGCTCCTCTTAAAGAAAACCAAATTTTGAATTTGTTCTATCAAAATGACGTAACCGTTAGTAAAAAGTGTCTTTGCCTACATTTATCTAATTTCTTTGTTCAACAAAGAAACATGTGTCGGATTAGAGCTAGAGAGAGAAAAAATAATATTATTGAAAGTATTATAAAATGTTTTGCATGAAATAGTATATAATTAAAAACAAGGACTCACAGAAATCAGAGGCAAAACCTGCATGCCGCACGCGACCAAAAAGAATCAAATGGTTAGGGCTTTCGGCTAAAAGAGAGGTCTAAAACAACTGCTAAGTACTAACACTTGCGAATTATAGTCTTCAGTTTCTTAGAAAAACTTCAAGATTAAATTTAATAAAATGTGTGTTGCGGAAAAGCAGGTTGATAGTGCAAACAGGAAGGGCATATTATTGGAGATGGTCCAAGTGTTGACAGATCTTGATCTCATCATTTCCAAATCATACATTTCCTCTGATGGTGGATGGTGTATGGACGGTCAGTGTCTCCCTCTTGAGTCCCTTTTATATTCTTCAGCTTTCTACACTTTTCCAAATCCACCGAAATGATGTAATTATTACATACCTTATTACTTTTTATATCATGTATATATGAGCTATGCATGAACCATATAACGCCAAACCCCATAACTATCACACTATCATCATCTGCAAACGTTAATGGCTCGGTTCTGATCCATGTCATGTGGGTCTTTTTTCTTTATTACAAAATGCAGTGTTCCACGTGACTGATGAAGCTGGCAAGAAGCTCACAGACGAAACCCTCATGCTCCACATCCAGCAGGTCATTGTGTCTCGTTCTATAAGTATTATTTGCACTTAAAAATAACGACGTCATACTTTAAACTCACTTGTTAGAGAAATAAATAAATAAATGTGTTGAGACATGCAGTTCATGTTTTATTTTCTAAATGCCAAAATATTTTGGTCCTTTATATGATTTTTTTTAAAGCTTAAAAGGTTTAACTTTTCTTAAAGGGTTTATGTTAGATTAAATTAATTTTTTATCAGTTTTTTTTTTTGCACAAACAGGAAACAGTGTTAATTTTGACTAATATAGCAAACACACATTTAAAGCATAACATTTCTCACAATTTGTCATGCTGGCTAAATTGATGTGATGAATTAATAAAAAGATGAATTCAGTCTAATAAATCAAAATTGTTATCTTTTTAAAAAGTTAAGAAAGTAAATTGAAAAAAAGAATGAAGCACCAAAATTATACTTTAACTATATCTAAGTTAATTATTCAAAAGAAATGGGTGATATGAATTATATGAAACTAAAAAGATTAGTGCTGCAGGAACTGTGCGCCACTAGAAGTAAAGGGGAGATTTCAAGGGATACAGAATTGGTCAGTCAGAAAGGACCACAGGCACAGCAACAAAAGGTTCCAAAGGAGAACACAGCGTTGGAGATGAGTGTGACGGACCGACCGGGCTTACTATCAGAGCTATCAGCAGTGATTGTTGAGTTGGGTTGTAGAGTTACCTCTGCTATGGCCTGGACCCACAATGACAGGGTGGCCTGCATTATATTCCTGGAAGACGCATCCTCACCTGGGCCCATAAGCGACCCAAAACGATTGGGCCTAGTGGAGGAGCAGCTGGAGAATGTGGTGGCGGCCCACGGCGAAACGGGCTTGAAGAAGAGCGTGAGGGTTACGACGCTGGGCACCGGGCGCACCCACACGGAACGACGGCTCCACCAGCTAATGTACGCCGACAGGGATTACGAGAGTTGTCGCGCTTGTGACGGGGACAGTAGCGGGGAGCACAAGAAGGGCTGTGATGGGACCCACGTATCTGTTGGTCGATGCGAGGACAAAGGCTACTTGGTCGTCAACGTTAGGAGCAGAGACCGTCCTAAGCTCTTGTTCGACACCGTTTGCGTTCTAACGGACATGCAGTATGTGGTTTTTCATGCTGCCATTAGTTCCAAGAGATCCATGGCTGATCAGGTACTATGTAATCTACATCTACCAACCTAGTTTCTAGTGGATTCAACTATTATTCTTATAATTCACCTCGTTTCCTACGCTAATACACTTCTTAATAATCTGTGTTGTTTACAGGAGTACTTCATAAGGAACTGCAAGGGTAGTTTAGCTCTGCCCAGTGAAAGCGAGAAGGAAGAACTCACCTTATGCTTAATCGCTGCAATTGAGCGCAGAGTCTCGCATGTATGTATGCTCTATAAAACACGTTTATATATTAACCCAAAATAACTAAAAAGAATTGAAAGTACTTATTGATGTTGGGTTTTTAATATGCATGAATGCACTGTTGCAGGGATTAATGGTAGATATTCGAACTGAGAATAGAATGGGGCTTCTATCGAATGTGACCCGGGTGTTTCGTGAAAATGGACTATCCATATCGAGGTTTGAGATTGGAACAGAGGGAGAAAAAGCGGTAGGATCATTCTTTGTTACGGATTCTTCAGGTGAAGAAGTGAACCCAGACATCGTGGAATTGGTAAGGCAAGCTTCCGGTGGATCTGTTGTTACTGATCACAAGTCGCCACATAGGGTGCATCAATCATCCTCCTCCTCGGATATAAATAAAACCATGGGCAGTATGGAACCTAAACCAAAATTCTCTCTAGGAAGCTTGCTATGGTCTCGATTAGAACGCCTTTCCGGTGGTTTTGGGCCCATTAGATCCTGACAAGTTTATACCTCCGGAACTATTGTTCTACTTCAGTGAATGTCACTACAAAATATCTGTGGACATAAGATTTTTTAGTTTATTAGTTTTTTTTTTTTTTTCTTCCTTTTCCTCGTTTGATTTTCTTGTAGTTGAGGTAGAAAGGTAACTGGGTAAGAGTGTTCTAGCTTGCATTTTTTATTGTTATTGTACATATTTTTTCTTTTTTAATAGCTAGATAAAATTTAGAGGCATCTTTAGTTTTAGATCTTGAATTCAAAATGTGATTTTTATTAAATTTCCTAATAAAGGAAGTGAATAAATATCTAATATGAAAAATGAGTTTTTATAAAATAATTCTCACATATTATTTAATAAAAGAATAAATTTTTTTCCACTCTCTTCCTAAGATCTCAAAATGAAATCTACTATTGAAAAAAATAAAAGAATTCTTCGATACTGCTTGATACTATAAGATCCACAAAAAATTATCTAAAATCATAATTTGAGATCTACATTAATCATGTTTTGAGTGGCTCCATTGCCTATATTCCTCCTACTCTTGTTACTGACACTGGAGGTATTGCTACGAAATAAAATTGAATTCTAAATTTATACTTGCTTGTGCGGATAGAGTAATAAAGACAGAAGAGCACTACCAAAAAAGTGGCAAGAAATGTTCAGAGGAGAAAAGGAAACAAATAAAGACACGATATTTTGACAAGGTTACAACGATCAAAGTATTTTTCTACCGAGAAGAACGATAGGCAAAAAAATTTAAATATTGTAGTTTAAAAAAAAAATTACGAAAATATGACAATTTTGAAACAATTTAAACATCTATGGCAATCAGTGGCGCCTGAGCTGGGCGTGACCGGTGGCGCCCCAGGGAGGCGCGACTCTGGAGATGCTGACACGTGTCATTTTGGGACACGTGTCAAATTGCGGCGCGATGCGAAAAAACTTCGGAAAGCCATAACTTTTGATTGGGACGTCCGATTGACGCGAAACCGGTGGCCACGCGCTCGAAATTGAGAGGAGAAGGCCTGGGCAAGTTCCCGAAAGGGACTTGCCCAAAATTGTTTTCCAAACGAGGCCTCTAAGTGCCTCAAAAATGCGATTTTGTCTTTCAACCTCCAAAAAATTGCTCGTTTTTTGATTTTTTATTTAATCAATTAGTGAATTGCATGCTGTAAATTATTTTTTCAATTACTTCA